>JASDQU010101387.1:960325-977993 GCA_032191745.1 Picea mariana
CGCCTAAAACGAAGATCGTATGCAAAAGTTACGACCCCGGGAAGTTGATGTACTAACTTACCCAAACGGGGCCCACATGACTTTTGGCGCTTCATCTCCTAGGGTTAGGTTTTTGGATGTATATGAATTTTGGCATTCTCGTCTATGGTAAAAAGGCCTCTAGAGCCTCATTGTAATCATCTTCTCATGGATGCGAGTAGCAGCCACATCTCTTCTCAGAGATAAGCTACCAGTGCCCTAGCTAGTTTATTTCCATTCTGTCTGTAAGCATATTTCAGTCATTTTTTATTAATGAAATGAAGTCTTATTTTCGCTACATCTCTGCGTTTATGTGTATTTCTGTATTTCATTATGTTCCTACATAAATCCGGATCATCCAGAACGTCGACTACCCTCGCCAAGGAGAAACACAGAGTGAAAAAAATTCTAAAGCACCAAGCAGGAGACCCACAATAGACTAGTAACCATTACCACACAGAGTTATAGTGGGAGTACGAAGACCCTACCCGACCATGTGACATAGCAGGAGTACGAATTCCCTACTCGACCATGTGACATAGCAGAGGTGGCATAAGAATATTGGATACGGGTATTAGTGGTGGCCTCAAGATTTTATCTCATAGGGTCTCCATTAATGGACTGGGCAAAGGCTAATTAACTCCCAACTCACAGAAAACCCTCCGACTTCTTGTGGAGTTAATGCATGAGAGGACTATTCCTTTAAGTCACTGTACACTGGATTGTCACTCCTAGTTCATCGTCTAGTTAACGCGAGTTTTTAGATTGTTATCAATCAGTTTAGTTGCAAGGATTCAGTTAGGTTAATAGTGAGCCAAATTTAATTACTGACGAGTGCTTACAAGACCTTGTTTCGACCAGTCCAAATAACCCATGATTACCATCATGCTAACCCTTTGGTTTCTTCCTCTTATGATTACAATATGTGACCTGTAATCCTTGAATTATATCAATTGTGAAGGTATTTTATTTTGTATTGTGGGTAAGGGACCAATCTTGTGTGCCATACATAGGGGTCAGGGTTTAAAATTGAGTATAGGACTAAAGGTCCTAAACATGCAATATATATATATATGATTATTGTATTATTAGTTAGATGGAAGGTGGTTTAAAAGGACATTTATTTAAATATGTGAAAGATGTCCCTAATATATAAATTGGAGTTAATAACTTCAATAACTAACCATCTACATTAACTACAAAATTGCTTGAGTGAACTATTCAAAGAAAGGAGAATTAATGTTTCACAAACGGATTTTTTTTTTATAATGGGTAAATTGGGGTACATTACAATATTATTGGGTTTATCACTAAGTTTTCATTTGATACTGCAAAGTCCTACACTGTTGGAGAGCATAAATTTATGAAGGGACCCATATCACTTTATACTTCTATCAATATCAGATCACTTTATACTTCTATCAATATTTTGTTGTATGACAATGGTCTGATAACCATGGAATCAAACAATTAAACTTCCTTGCGCGCATGGGGGAAGGGGGGACACACTAAAAATATTTTGAGATATGTACATGGAGATGGATAAATGGAATAAGAAGGAGGCTATGGACCCAATCATGATGGAATAGAACCAGATAAAGTAGATAATAAAAAAATCTAGAAAAACACATAGTGATGGACCTTACCAATACAAGTTGAATAACAAAAAGAGGGCCATAGCTGATAGAGAGAGAGATTTGTGAGTGATGAAGAATAGGTAGAGGATATATGGGTTGTGTATAAGATTGAGGAAATCATGCATGCAACATATGAAAGGAAAACAAGAGGTCCACGATCAAGAACAAAAGTTAGAACTCGAGTCCAGATCACAATCAATGTGGAACCTACAACCCCATATGCGACTAATACACATGAAAGAACAAAAGTGTTTATACAACCAAATTTTAGTGGAAGAGGAGCAATAGGTCAGTTTTCCAATCAAGGACAACCAACTAGGGGAGCAAGTTCAAGAAGTAACAATCAATTATTTACAATGCACAGAAGCAGTAGTTCAACACAATTCAAAATGACAAGATTAGATTCCACCATTATATTACCATAATTTCAAGGCGAGGCATGTGAGGACCCTAAAAATATCTATTTATCATCGGAAGAAAAGCATATCATAGAAGAGGATACAAAACTCACACAATTAGGTATCATAGTCGAAGACTGGGCACTAGAATGGTACATGATCCTTGATATTATGTAACGCCCTGTATTTTGACCTTAGGTAGTTAGAACATTGTTGTTTACTAATCTTAATAATTCAAAGTTTATCATTTGTTTGGAGTCAGTTAGACTTTGTTAGACATTGAGATGTGTACCTCTAGACTTATTTGTTTGTTACATGATATATGATCATGACAAGATAGTTATTTGATTATTTAAACATGAAAATTAAAATGGGTAAGTTCGATACATGTATACCAATTCAAGTTATGTTGTGAATGTATAATAGATGCAATGCATTATGTAAATAGGAATACATTTCTTAATTGAGCGTCAATACAAATATGAATTCTTATATGAAATTATGATGTATATACATGGATATGAGTATTGGTGAACTAAGCTGCAGATTGACAAGTTATGTAATGACCAAATGACTGTAGTTTTGACGTAATTTGGATGTCATAGACATCCAAAAGATAGTGTATGTTATAAGTTGTACTTTTGATTTAATTTATGGTTTCAAATATTGCTATGATCTACAGTAAGTGTGGTTTTGACAGGACACACGACTTTCCCAGAGTGGTTGTTTGATGACGCAACTCTAAGAATAGTAGTTGCACAGTATGGATCGATGTAGGGTGTTGACCCTAGTTCTATGAGGAGGGGTGGAGGTATTTCCCACTGTTTATCCTCCAAAACCTAGATTCATGGGACGACTGTGTGAAGTCACGCTCCCCTAGACGTGTGATGATGACTGCTAGTTTCCTGTTGGGGAAGCTTGGTCGAGATGTATGACACTTCCACTTATATGTTCTATCTGGAGTTAGGTCAATATAGTTGATGCTCCAGCTTAGTCCAACAGAGGAAAGGATATGATGGAACATGGAAGTAGGTTAGGAAGGAAGGATGCTTCGATGTAAGTTGAGAATACTTATTGGGGATTAGAGATGCCACTATTGTTTACTCACTTGGTTCCTACCATGTTTAAAACCATCTTTGATTTCCCAATGATATTTTAAACGTGACAATCAATTATTGATGAATTGGTGTAATTTATTTTCTTAAGATTATTAAATAATGCATTACTTGATCTCTCGTCCTACATGTCTGGGTGATCATATAGAAACTATGCACTAGAGGTAATGATTGTTTATCGTTAGTACATGCATGATATATGTGTCCACTAGCTACACACACATACCCTACCCATGTACACTAGTATAAGTAATTAATGTATTAATTATTAAAGTGAGTTATTAACTATTTAATTGAATGTTTATTGAATATGTAAATTATATTGCATACAAATATCTAGAAGCATTAAATACTTCTTAACTTTGATAGATGGTGGGTGTGATGACTTAAATGAGCATGGTGGAGTGTTATGTACATTTCGGGGAAAATTATCAAATAACATTTATTATCTAGCATGAGAATAAAGACTTTTTATTTTATTTTATTATTGTTTAATGCAAGTCATTTATATTTAGTTTTATTTTAATACTTTCCCAAAATATATAGATAAGGGAGGTTGATGGATAATAATGAGGGTGGTTGAGGAGACTTGGGGAAGTGTGTATGGAAACTTGATAAATAGGGAGAAGAAGTGGGCAGGAAGGGAGGAGGATGGAGAGGTTTGAGCATGATGAGAGGTTGTGAAATTCTTGGAAGGTATAATTCTTGTGATAGTTTTCTTTGAGCATCTGTGCTTTGCTGTTCTTGGAGTCACGAGCATGGAGGGCAAAGAAACTGAAAGGTTTCTTGGAGCTAGGAAGCCGGCTAGGCTCCTAGTTGGTAGGGAGGATTCAGTTGTTTCACTCTGGGAAAGCAGGAAAAGAATGCTTGGAAGCACCTAGGACTACATTACAATGGATGAGCTTCGACAAACTAAGGAAGAGGTATTTTTCAGTGGTATTTGTTGTCGATATTTTGTATATAATTTTGTTTTAAGTTGCAAATCTTAGAGTTAAGCTATTACTTATTTCATCATGCTATTTAGATTTCGCATTGAGCAAATGTAGAAGAATTGTGTAAATGAAATAAAATTATGTTAAAAAAAAATTGTTATTGTTTATGTACTTAATGCGTGACAAATTGCCTAACATCCTAGACGAGTACTACATATTAATAGTCAAAGACTATCACAAAGGTGAAAAATATATTGGTAAATAAGTTTCAGAATCCAAGCCCAAAAGACCAGTACATAAATGAAATGATCGAAATCAGGAAAAAACTAAATGAGTTTGTCTAGCAAATTGATCAAAGGTTCAATTGGCTGAAAGAAAATTTGAAGTATTATATTACTGGCATGCACCATAGGAAGTTATTTGTGAACTCACTATTACCACACTTGAATTATCCTTTGAGACAATAGAAGTTCCAAACTTAGGAAGAGGCCCTGCGAGCATCCGTATAGCTTGAAGAAAATTAGTATCAATAGATAGATCCATCATTAGAGGATTTGAAGAAACTCACATTTCAATTGAATGAGAATAAGGGGAAAGAGAATAGAGAGGATATTTGGTTTACATTATGTAGGATAGAAGGACATCATAAGAATGAATGTTCAAATTTTGCGCAGTACTTGGTACCAGAGGTGTTAAACCCCTTTCCACAAGGAGGACCATGGTGTGAAATTTGTAAGACACATGGGCATGATCCATATCATTGTACAATGATGCACAAGTATAAGCCACTACCAAAACGTTCATACTATAATTTGTGCAAATCAATGGGTGATGATGATAAGGATTGTAGAAAACTGGAACTGATGAGATAAAGGACTTCAGAAAATTATAGAGTGCAAGAAGAGATGATGGCAGGGAAAGTTAGACCGTTGTTCAACAATGCGCCACCATAATTAAATCTCGATAAGCCTCAGTACAACAATCCACAACCATGGTATAACATCGCACAATATAACCATGTACCCCAATACAATGCACCATGAGCAGATAGAGGTTGATTCATAGGTGGAGGGTGAGGTTGAAAAGGATTTTGACGAGACAGAGGGCTAGTAGTATGCCACAATTGCCAACAACCAGGACATTATGCAATGGATTGTCCACTTCCACCTACGACATGCATGTATTTACATGCAACAAACCATGATACATAAGACTTCCCAATGCTCTTGGGAAAAATTAAGGAAAACAGGAACATAACAACCAGAATGTCTAGTCGATTTCTATACAAGCGAGGGATGATGGAAATAATACAAAAATAATTACTCGAGGAGGATCCAACACATGATTTGATTCGTTAAAACAAGATAAATTGTTTTTTATAATTTATAAATTTTGATAAACTCATTCTTCTATATGTGAATAGAAAATGAAATAAAAGTTACCTCAAGTTTTCAATATTTATTTAATAACACAAAAAATACATGCAAAATTCTGTTTTTCCATAAATGTCTTTTAATAAGATGTTTAATACATCTTCTTTTCTTACACATAATTGTAATGTAAAGGCTGTTAAAAATATATCAAATCATAATAGAAAACTATAATACAAAAGATGATGTATTTATCTAACATAACATAAAATACAAGTAAAAGTCAATTTTTTCATAAAAAAAAATTAATATGGATGTTTTTTACTTATTTTGTTACACATAATTGTGATGAAAAGGATGTTAAAAATATATAAAACTATAGTACAAAACATGATGTTTTAATTGTGATGTAAATGTAGATTTTTAATGACAAAATTCAACAAATGAAATTTATGTCATACACTTAGCAACCTAGAGATAATTGTTTTCATAAATTTCATAAATGCCTTAAACCCACATTTAGAAATTACCATAAGAAAAAGTACACATTGCTAAGGAAAACAACCGCGGAAATAACATAGTGGATAGAAACCCATAACTCATAGAAATTTAGGCAAATGCCAGGGAAAACCCCAATCTGGGGAAACACAATGAGAGAGAGAGAGATCTATCACTCAGCTTCAAGAAAGTGTATTACAACAACAAACTAACAATTTCCAGCCAAGGAAAATATCTCACAACACCAATAAACAATCCAAAAAATTATGCCTTGAAAAATGTGCCCAAGTCCATAAAACTGTACGAACTAATCCAAATATATGACTCAAAAAACGTGCCCAACAAGGTGTTATATGTCCTACATAGTACAAACCAACAATAATAATAATAAACCCAGAATCTGCCTCAGTTTTTGTGCCAAAAGGTGCCTCGAAAACTGTTCCCTTCTTGATGTTGTACAGAATGTACGAATCCTTGGGATTTGTGTAGGCATATCCTTGGGATTTGTATTTGTGCCCTATTTATCCTTAGAAAATGCACCCTCTCAAGATGCTCACTTTCCTCTCTCAAGATTACTCTGAAAATCTCTCTAAGTCTCCTCTCAATGTCTTCTCAACATTCGACATGTCTTGCACACTACCTAATGCATTGCTTTATCATCTGAAAATGACATTTTACCCCAAAGTGTCTTTTCACCTTCCCCAACCCTATATCCAAATCCCAAGATTAGATCTTTCCTTTTTCAAGATCAAGGGTCATGATCCATTCCCTCCAAAATGTCTCATTTAAAATTAAAGTGAATTTCACTTTATTACATAAGTGCTTCATGAAAATAAAGTCACTTTAAAAATAGAAGGTACACTTTATTAAAAATTCACTTTAATAAAAGAACCACTTAAAAAACACTTTATAAAAACTATTACAAAGTTAAGTGCCTGGTAGTGTAAATATTAAGGTAACATTCACATACAAGACAAAACTTGAAGAGTACATCTCGAGTTAAAAATATAACACTCCATCTTAGTGAGGGATGTACTCGCTGCCATATCCATCATCTGGCCCCATCACACTATGCTCTGTAGAAGCTCCCTTTGAATGTGGAGCCATCCGCAACACCTGCACATAACTCGAACTAGAAGATCTTCTTCTAGAAACCTCCTGGAACCCTGAGCTCACTTCATCCTGAGCATCAGTTCCATCAACCTGGCTCAGCCTTCTTCCAGTGCACATAAGAGACTCACTCTCTTCTCTTAGAATGCAAGACTGATACCTTGGCACCACTGTAGTCTCAGAAACCTCCTCATGCTCCTCATCCGATGCTGAATCATATATCAAAGGTTGTCCTCTCAACATATACAACCTATTCACCCTGTTACCGATTAGCTACAACTCTACTGGGTCCACTCCCTCTCTATAGATAAAGACATGTTCCCTCTTCAACAGTACACAATATCCTACATCCTCCAAGGCTAAAATTGAGAGCAAGTTAACACTCAACCCTGGAACAAAGAGAACTCCATCAAGCTCCAAGAGTTCCCCAAACTCGAGTTTGAATCTGACATTCCCAACTCCACGTACAACTTTCTCTATACCACATTCATTTGCAACATGTCGGCTAGGACCAATATCTATGAAGTTTAGGAATACTCACCAGATTCTCATCATGTGGCTAGAGGCTCCACTATCCACAATCCATCTGACATCACCTCCAAATCTTCCGCTACCCACACTAGAAACAAGGGTCGCCAAAGAAAATTCCCTATCAAAATTTGAAGCAAAGTCGTCCATGGTTGTTGTAGCAACTGTCTCAGGCCCTTCTAGATCCTTCTTCTTCTTCTTTCTCTTAGAACAATGAGAGGCAAGGTGCCCCAACTAGTTAACACAATAGCATCTGACTTTACTTAAGTCCTTTATAGAACTTCCTTTCTTCTTGCTCTTTGCCGCAAGAGAAACATTTTCATCAGCTCTGTGTGTCTTCTGATCACCGCTCTGAGATGTTTCTTGGATCTCCTCCTGAGTGAAATCATCCCACAGTCTACTCCAATCTGGGAGGCTCTCATGACCCACCACACACTTCACGAAGACTTCCCATTCTTTGGTGAAGCCATTTAAGGCTATCCTCACCAACTCAAAATCCATAGTGGTCTCTCCAATAGTTGCTAGCTCATCTTTTACTTGAGCCACCCAGGTAAGATAAGAGGAGACATTCTCCTCCTTACCCATCTTGGTATCATGCAACTTAGCCTTCAAGGACATCTTTTGGTTCTCGTTCTTCACCCCATACTGAAAAATCCTCTGAGCTTTGTCTTCCTTGGTTTCACGCAATTCCAAAGCAATAGGATCTGCTACAAGAGCTACCACAACATAGTTGACATAGCTATAAATTTTGTTCCCCTTGAGAACAGATATCAACCGGACCTTGCACTGCTTGTAGTTGGAAATGTCATCCAACCGATCCTCAAATCTAATGCTTGCAGACATATTCCCTGTCACAACTCAAGGAAAAAAATCGCACCCTTTTGCCCAAATATCACAATGCCCACTGTCAGAGACAAAGCTCTGATACCATGCAGATTTTTAATGACAAAAATCAGCAAATGAAATTTTTGTCATACATTTAGCAACCTAGAGATAACCGTATTCATAAATTTCATAAATGCCTTGAACCCACATTCATAAATTACGATAAGAAGAAATACACATTGTTAAGAAAAATAGCTACGGAAATAAAATAGTGGATAGCAACCCATAACTCACAGAAATTTAGGCAAATGTGAGGGAAAACCCCAATGTGGGGAAACCCAACGAGAGAGAGAGAGAGAGAGATCTATTATTCAACTTTAGGAAATTGTACTACAGCAGCAAACTAACAATTTATAGCCAAGAAAAATACTTCTCTATGCCTCGAAAAATGTGTCCAGCAAGGTGATGTACGACCTACACAGTACGACCCAGTAGTAGCAAGAATAAACCCATAATCCACCTCGATTTTTGTGCCAAAAGATCCCTCGAAAATTGTTCCCTTCTTGATGTTGTACGAACTGTATGGATCCATACAGTATGACCCAGCAACAAAAAAATGGAACAACACTTTACATAAAAAATCTCCTTGGGATTTGTGCCCTCTTTTTCCTTGGGAAATGCACCCTCTCAAGCTGCTCAGTTTACTCTCTCAAGCTTACTCTGAAAATCTCTGTAAGTCTCCTTATGATATCTTCTCAACATCCGATATGTCTTGCACACTACCCAATGCATTGTTTTAGAATCTAAAAATGGCATCTTCCCCCCAAAGTGCCTTTTCACTTTCCCCAACCCTAGATCCAAAGGCCAAGATTAGATCTTTCATTTTTCAAGATCAAGTGTCATGATCCATTGCCTCCAAAATGTCTCATTTAAAATTAAAGTGAATTTCACTTTATTACATAAGTTCTTTATGAAAATAAAGTCACTTTAAAAATARAAGGTACACTTTATTAAAAAGTCACTTTAATAAAAGAACCACTTAAAAAACACTTTATAAAAACTATTACAAAGTTAATTGCCTGGTAGTGTAAATATTAAGGTAACATCAACATACAAGACAAAACATGTAAAGTACCTCCCTAGTGAAAAAGCTAACAGTAAAAGCTGCTAAAAATATATAAAACTATAATAACACGATGTTAATAAACATATCATAATCAATAGTATTTTTAAATTTGATGTATTTTTTTTTAATATTTTTTATTTTTATTTTATTTTTTCTAAATTACAACATAACGTAAATCACAACCAATAGTATTTTTAAATTTAATGTAATTTTTTTAAATATTTTTTTACAAAATATAACATAATGTAAATAAACACATCATATATATATTAGTGTTTGTAAATTTGATTTAAAATTTTCTTTATAACTTTTAACATTTTATTAACTTTTAATATTTTATTGAGTTTCCAAATCACAAGAATATCCAAATCCTATTATATTAATAAAATATAATTAGAAAATAATCTTTATGAATTTAACATGGAATTTTCTTAAAACCTTTAAGATGATATTATATGCGATCCTTTGAATTTAACTAGAATCCTTTTTTGGAATTGTGGTGGCGAAAAAGTCCTATGATAAATTCGATGATATTGATATTATTTGTCTCGCTGAAACTTGGGAGCATGAGGAGTCCAAGCTCCCTAAGATGAAAAGATTTTTCTTTCGGCATGGAACAAAAAAATCCTACCGTAAAGGGATATGAGGCATAGCTTGTTATATTAGAAAGATAATTTCTTCTCACATTCAACTTCATAA
This sequence comes from Picea mariana, assembly GCA_032191745.1. Classification (NCBI taxonomy): domain Eukaryota; kingdom Viridiplantae; phylum Streptophyta; class Pinopsida; order Pinales; family Pinaceae; genus Picea; species Picea mariana. The sequence continues at coordinate 970,582 of JASDQU010101387.1, forward strand.
GATTTACCCTTTTAATCAATACATTTGGGTAGAAACTTCAGACACCAATGGTACACATATGTATATAGCAATATGTTATTTTGCACCTATTAATTCTACTTTTTATAAGAAAAATAATCTAGATAAAAATTGTCCCTATAATAATTTAGAACAAAATATTTATAATTTTAAAAATAAAGGTAATATCCTTGTGCTAGGAGACTTTAATGCTAGGACTGCAACTAAACAAGCTACTCTTTTAAGTAATGACTCCAACCATAATCCTTTATGGCTAGATGAGGACCTTGTTTTATCTAATAGCTACAAAAGAATCTCTGAAGACCTAATTGAGAACTTGTTTGGTACTGAGTTGGTCAAGCTTTGCAGCTCTCAAGACCTAATAGTTTGCAATGGAGTAATGAAGTGGCCAAACTCCAACCAAATGAACTCTCTTCATGGGCTAGGTAGTAGTCATGGAAATATAAGGATGGCCAAACTCCAACGAGAATTTCCCAAATCTTGTCTTCCCTTATTACCAACCAACAAGTCATGGAAATACAAGGATTGTGGAAAAATTCAAATTGTGACAATCATTGTATTTCCATTACTTGCTTGATTATAAGGGAAAAAAGGATATGGGAAATTCTTTCATGGCGTTTCCCATCAAGAACGAGGATAAAACAATCCAGTTGGTTCACTCAGATGGCAACCTTTAAATCCTTGATAACGTGCTAAGAGCGAGCTAAATTGTCCACAAATTCCCTCCTAATTTTGTCAGCCACTCTAACTCCTACATCACACAGAAGACTCGAGCGCTTTAGAAAAAAGGGACATCTGAAGGCATAGAATTAGAATCATTATTATTCCTTAAGATAGAGGGTGGTCTCCTTCTCCTCCAACTACATCTCTAGTTTAATGTCCAAATCCTCTTCTTCGGAAACCTTAGAGGACTGTGGGTCTCCATCGAGTACCATAGGGTTGTCTTGGGTTCCCGCTGAGTTAGTGGACCCTCCAACCTATTTTCCTTTTCCAACCTGCTCATCTACCTTAGAAACCTTGATCATTATGCTAAATACTAACTAATACGTTACTTTGAAAATACCCTCAAAGATTCTTATCATGTGGATAATCTCATATCACTCCTCCTTATTTTTCTCCAAGGCTTGACCCTCTAGAGTCTTTATCAACTAGTAGCTCTCTGATGTCCTCAAGAATTTGGTATATCAAGTGTTGTATTAAATTGGGTTCATCCACCCATGGATATCCTACATAATTTTTCATCAAGAATAATTCTTCACTTGACCGTAACTTCCACCTCGAGAGCCTCCACTTCTTGTTTCTGAACCCGTAAACAATTCTCCATAAACTAGTGTCTCACTTCCCATGTGTCATTTTCTGCTTTGGTCAAGGAGGGACAAAATGATGAAGAAGCCCCTCCTTTCCTTTAACAAATAAAAAATAATTATGTGTGTGTATAAAATTAATTTTCCATTATATATAATTTAAACAATTATATCTATACATTTTTTAATAAAAAAGAAAACTATATGTTTTAACGAGGTAGTTAATTGCCTAGACCAAAAAGCTAGATAGATTTACTAAAATACATCATTTCTAGTATGATATCATATGTTTAAATCCACTTTTACATCATTTTCCACTATTATAAGTTAATGAACCACTTTTCCTAAAGTGATCTCTATTTCATAAAATCATAAAACACTTTTATGACTTTTTCTTCTTAAAACCCTAAAAGTATTGGTTAAAATTGATATGGTCAAATAATAATATTTTATTATGATGACCATATCAAAGATGGCCACTATTTTCCTTATAAATTCAAGTGGTCGCCTCCATTCCTCATATCCATCCATAATGATTACAAAATTTGGCTACAACTTTTGGCCAGATTCACCATCGCTTTCAGTCACAAAGGTGAGGAGCCAAGCCAAGCCATACACTAAAGAAACAACAAGGACCCTCCAAGGGAGGGGGCCAAGGAGACCATTTTGATGAAGGATCTGAATGGTGCTATAAAAGATTTATATTGGGTAAGATCTCAATGATGTTGTAAAATATTTATATTTTGTAATAGAATACTTAATCATTCTTTAGTAGATTTGTTGTTGTAATTTCTTTTTATTTAGCTACAGTTATTTTCTTTCCACATGAATAACATAAGCATGAAGATAATATTTCCATTTAAAGTTAGGGTTTCTAGTTTTGTTTCTATCATTTTTTTGTCATCTAGATGAGACCACTAGATTTGCATATGTGCTAAGATTTAGGGTTTCTAGCTTATTTTCTAGTATTTTTAGATTTCCACTTTTCAAGAAAAAAAGGGGCTTGAATCCTTCGAAGGTAGTCTGAGTTTAACATGGATAAAAGTTCTATGCATTTCAGAACCTTACCCCATGGTTTTGCCGGTAATGTCTACAATAAAGGTAATTAGGTTACTCCAGAATTAACCTACTCCTATAATAAAATATAAAATAAAATCAATAAAAATAAAAATTGAAATGGAAAATCAAAGCAAATAATGATGGGTTGGGTAGGCAATCTGTGGCCAATGTACCTCCCGATGACTCCAGGGAAAATAAAAATCAGAAAACGTGGATCCAACCCTTATCTGGCTCACTCTTCTTTCCAAAATTTTGTGTTTCACTTAGGGTTTTGTGTGGAGGTCCGAGTGCTGCGATGGTTCCCTCGCCTACCGCTGGAAGGGCACAGAAACGGCTGCTGGGCCTACTCTTTCTCTGCTCGTCTCCTTGCTTTCTGCGGATGGCCGTGGTGGTGGAGAGCTCCTTTCTTTCTACGGATGGATGTGGTGGTGGACAGACGAAGGCTAGCGACCTGGTGTGATCCCACGGTCTAAATGCAAAGGTGCGACCATTTTTTTGTTTTTCGTTTTTCTTCAATGCTGGTTGATGGGGTTCAACTACCTGGTATGAGGGTTCAGACGCGATGTTTGAGCAATATGATGGAGGTAGTAGAGGAGTCAAGCCAAGCCATACATTAGAGAAACAACAAGAACCCTCGCAAGGAGGAGGCCAAGGAGAATATTTTGTTGAAGGATCTGAATGGTGTTGCAAAAGATTTATATTGGGTAAGATTTGAATAGTGTTGTAAAAGATTTATATTGATTAATGAATTATTTAATCATTTTTTTTTTGGTAGATTTGTTGTTGTAATTTCTTTTTATTTAGTTATAATTATTTTTTTTCCACATGAATAACATAAACATGAAGATAATATTTTCATTTAAAGTTAGGGTTTCTAGTTTTTCTTTCTATAATTTTTTTGTGATCTTGATAAGACCAATAGATTTGTATATCTGCTAAGACTTAGGGTTTCAAGCTTAGTTTCTATTATTTTTCTGTGATCTAGATACAACCACTAGATTTGTAGATCTACTGGTACTTGTTGCAAAATTTAGACAACACTATATAATAAAAGGAGGCCTAACTCGGGAGCAATCTTCCCTCTAGATTTCCACTTTTCAGGAAAAAAACAGGCTTGAATCCTTTCAGAGTAGTCTGAGTTTAGCATGGATCAAAATTCCATACATTTCAAAACCTTACCCCATGGGTTTTGCCCCATTTTAAACCAACCCATATATTCATAAAAGAGTTCTGAACTGACCTGAAATTTAAAATCTGATAACCAGAATACCTGCTAAAAAGTAACTAGAAAGAGAAGATTACTCTTGCACTCCTATAATAAAATATTAAAAAAAATCAATTAAAAATAAATAAATAAATGGAAAATCAAATCAAATAGTTATGGGTTGGGTATGGAACATGTGGCCAATGTGCCTCCCGATGACTCCAGAGCAGATGAAAATCACAAAACGTGGATCCAACCCTTCTCTGGCTCACTCTTCTTTCCAAAATTCTGTGTTTTACTTAGGGTTTTGTGTGAAGATCCGAGTGCTGTGATGGTTCCATCGCCTACCGCTTTAAGGGCACAGAAACGGCTGTTAGGCCGACTCTTTCTCTGCTCTGCTCCTTGCTTTCTAAGGATGGCCGTGGTGGTGGAGATCTACTTGCTTTCTGCGGATGGCTGTGGTGGTGGAGAGACGAAGGCTTAGCGACCTGGTGTGAGCCCACGGTCTGCATGCAACGGTACGACCATTTTTTTGCTTTTGGGTTTTATTCAATGCTGGTTGATGGGGATTCAACTACCTCGTATTAGGGTTCAGACGCGATGTTTGAGCAATATCATGGAGATAGCAGAGGGCTTGTCCTGTTTAAGAGCTGCGCAGCTTCTTAACAGTGACCAAAGTTAATTTTCTTGCATGGTCGGGTTGTGGTGACGTGTCCGTTGCCTGGCCGCCATTCTTTGGGCGCTTGCCATGTTTTTCCAGGTGATCCAAAGATCCTTTTATTAGTTATAGCTATATCTAGGCAGGGAAAAGTTACATAGTGTGTATGGTCTAATTGGATGCATTTATGGTCTACGTGCTTAGAGCCAGCTAAATGGTCCACAAATTCCCTCATAATTTATTCGGTCACACTGACTCCTACATCGCACAAAAGACTCGAGCGCTTTAGAAAAAAAGGACATTTGAAAGCATAGAATCAATCCATTACCAATCTTTAGGATAAGGTGTGTTTTCTTTCTCCTCCAACTACATTTCTAGTTCAATGTTCACATCCTCTTTTTGGCAATCTTAGAGTACTGTGGGTATTCATCGAGTACTACAGGGTTGTCTTGGGTTCCCGTTGAGTTAGTGGCTCCTCTATTGAAATATTGTAAGTGCAAAGAGTAGTATATTTACTATTGAAGTATTATTCAGTAGATCAATCACCTTTTGTGGATTGATCATGTCAGGTATTCTAAATGACCAAATCCGTTGAGAGAAGAGGACATACTCCCAGACAATGAGACGGATAATAATGCGTTGCAGAAAGCACATAAAGCTAGCACATGTTTGTGAAGATTGTGTTGTAGCTGAGAAAGTGTATTAGATAGATACAATGTAATGAGAAAAATTGATTTGAAGATCAAAGATAGAAATACTCATGTCTTCAAGTTGAAGAAGCATATGTACATGTTGAATCAAGCGAGCTTGATATGGAAGAATTTACAGTTTCGTGAAGAGGTTGGGATTTACCAAGAGCAAAGTTGATTCTAACCTTTATCTCAAGGTTATGAATGACGAGCCACTATATGACAAGATAAAGAAAACCCCATCACAGATTTCACAAGTACCTTGCTACAGTGTTTGATGGAAGACCTAAATTCATTATCTCTTAAGTCTTCAAGTTTGATAGAGCACAGAGAAGACCTTCCTTAACCAAGGGAAGAATGCATCAAAAAGAGTGTGATTAAGGATAGATACTTGTATCTGACATGAAGGAAAGGTGTGATTGCACCCCACCTTAAAGCAAAGGGGTCCTCATTAATAAAAATTTTAAGGAAATATCTAAAAAATGGATGGAATGAAAGAGGAAGGGATAATGAGTTACCTGGATCTAACAAAATCAAATTCCAACAGTGGAAACACTTGTAATATCCACCTAGATTTCATGGTTTTTTTTATCTACAATCAAGCATTTGTCTAAAATGTCAAAATGATTTGGTAAAAACTCATTTTTCACCTATGTATCAATGTTTTACCCTCTCTTGTATAGTTCAAAATGATTATTAATCATTCTTATGTGCTATTTTGTCATATTTCATACCTAACATTTTTGTTTCAATTGTACTTGCTTTTTCAAATATGGAAATGTTCTAAGGTCACTTAAATGGTGTTTTTCACAAAATTGGTCCATAATAATCTAGTATGATAGGCAATGGCCTCGATAGTGACATACAAGTTATGTTTCCCACCTTACATTGTGAATTATCCATTTTCTATTCCATTTTATCCTTAGGATCAACCCCATTGATTTGTGACATAAGGTCTTTATTACCATTCAAAACGTGTTGTAATTTATGCGGTAGAGCCTATAGATCACGAGTGGCTTAGTTAGAGTCCTTATTTCCATTTTAGCACCCATGTTGTATCTTCTCATAGCCTCGAGAGCCCTTTTATTCCCACCATGAATTTATGTTGAGGTTTCATGACTTCTTTTCAACCTATTTTTTTGCCACTTCCTTTGTAGACCCCATCATTACATTTCAAGTTGTATTGCTGCATTGCAAACGACTTCTTGCACTTTTGAGCCTAATGCATGTTATAGTTTTCCCATTCTTACTTATTTCTTATACATTCTCTTCAATTTCTTAAATTTTCATTTGTTTCCTCTACACCTCGGGACCCTATCCTTGGAGGAAACAAAGGTATGACTGTTTATATTCTGCATGTCATTTCTTCATTTTTCATAGTTATTCTCTATGCACATGGTATTAGTTTCATTTCCCCATGACACTCGTTTCCTCCACTGTTTCTTAGCATTTTTTTATTCTTTTTTGTTATTTAGTAACACTGAAAATACACAAAAAAAAATCAAATATGATTTAGAAAAAAGGAAAATGGTGAAATAATAAAGATATGTGTTTTGTTGGTAGTTGTCTTGAGTCATGTGTCCCTTGAACACATCACCAAGTATTGAGTTGTATTCTCAGCAATTTGTGTTTTATTATGGCCTTAGGAAGATGAAACTTGGTTTTTGAGCTCATTGGTCCTCCTACTATTTACTCTTCCAGTCACTATGGAGAGTCTATTTATCTCTCCTATTTCGTATAATTATATCATTATTCCACTTTGTGTCAAATGTTTCCCAAGTCACCATTGTGTCATGCTTATGTTCAAGAGAATTTTTATCCTGTTTTGGCCATCACCTAGATTACTTGACCATCCATGTCGACCCCAAGCCTATTTTCATCATTGGTATGTTATCTTGTGCTCAATGGGTGACATTTCATAATTGCTTGTTGATCGAGTGGTTTCCCATGTTTTCAATGTAAAGATATCTATTCACATATTAGGATTCATACTGTACCTTTTTTTCATTTTCATCATTGGTGGAAATCCTCACCTCTCTGGATGACTTTCATTATTAGTTGTTTCTTAGAGGGTTTGTTTTGTGTTTTATTCCATCTGGTGCATGTGAGAAACGTACTTAGTGGTGTGTTATTCTATCTTTCATATGATACCTTCAAATAATTATCCTTGTGTCCACTCGTGTTGGATGATGGGGGGTTCCTTAATGGCTTCCTCTTAACAGATCCATTCCCATAGACTTTGACTTATTTTCTCTTGGAGAGGGATATAGAGACTTTAAATTACCTTGGACCTTGTAGTGATGAGTTGTAAGATCTCTCTCTATTGATCACGAGAATACACAAATTTTCCATGATGGATAGATTCTACAATGATGACAACTCATCTATTCTCACTTTCTAGAATGTACTAGGTACCTTGACTCCCATTATCATTATCAATGGGTTGTATTACGTTTGTTAATGGTATAAATCAATGATCA
>JASDQU010101387.1:981615-994503 GCA_032191745.1 Picea mariana
TTAGAATTGAATTATCTGTGGATGTGTATGAACTGAATTCCATCAAAACTAGCTTTAAGTCTTTTAATTTTCTCTTTCCAACTTTGAAGATATAACATATTCAGATTCTTGATTCCATTAATCCAATCAATAGTAACTTTGGAGTCCCCTGCTGCCATCCATTTACTTAAGGATATTTTCTGGGAAAGAAAGAGTAAGCCCCACAGTCCCAAGAGTTCATACTTCATGTTGTTTCCCTTCCCTCCTGTAAAGTATTCTTTATAAACATGATGATCATTCATTTTTGTGAAGATGTCAGCTCCAGAAATGTCATTAATTGCTGCTCCAAAAAAAACAATCGGACTCTCATAAAAAAAAATGGATTAAGTAAAAAATCCATTTTGTAGATTCACTCTTACTTGACATCTCAATAAATATACTATGACAGGTAAAAATGGTGAAGAGATTGATTGTATAAGCAATTTGTTTCATATAAGGATAATTATGCGACACACTAAGATAGACATATTAATCGATAGCGGATCTCAATCTAATCTAGTCTCAGAAGAATTGGTTAAGAAATTGGGATTAAAAACACAAACTCATCATAAGCCTTACACACTTAAATGGATGAACAATCATCATCAAATGCACATAAAAAAATAGTGCACAATCAAATTTGCAATTTCATCTAAGTATGTGGACGAAGTAACTTGTGATGTTGTGTCGTTAAGAGAATGTGGAATGATCTTAGGTAGTCCATACTTATTTGATTGTAAGGAAATCTTCTACGGGACAAAGAATTAATATCAATTCACTAAAGCAGGTCATGATTATGTGGTTCATGCTCATCATGTTAAAGCAAATAACACACTTCAAACATTGGAATAGTTAACGAATGCAGTTGTTTCAAATGAAGTAATTGATCTTAAGCAAGAACAAAATATGGTTGTTGAATGGAAAATCAATCATAAGTTGCTTCAAGATAAGCTCATGTCATGCAGATATTTTAAGTATATCAGTTCATTTGCAATCGTCTTTCTGATGCTGTCATTAGCAATGTTTTCTACATGGATGATAGTAGCTTCAGTAAGATGTAACAGGGTTGAAATGGCTAACAATATACTATCAGTTGTCGTGATTGTGTTACAGTTGATCCTGATGAGATAGGTGCACAGGACAGAGTTCAGAGACAGAGAGCAAGCTGGGTGGCCTATTCCAAGCTTGTTGACTAGTCAGTAACCTTTTGGGGACCAAAAGGTCTTATTGTAGGGAGGTGTGATCCGAAATTGGATCCAGAAGCGTGACAGGGCTTGAAAAATGCTAAAAAATGAAAGTGCTTAGAATCCAACGAAACCAAAAACATTGCGTCTGTCTCGTCTTCTTGATTTTGGTGGTATATTTACTTTGTCAAATAGGCCCCATATCGAGAAGATATCGCATTTTGTCCAAAAAGTCAAACAGGCAAAAAAAAATTTGTTGATTGTGCAGTCCATACAGTCCGTACGGGAACTGATGTGGCATGTCCATATGCTGACGTGGCAGGTCCGTACAGGAAACACGTGGCAAACCCATAAGGTGAAACATGGCATCACTAGGAGGTGACACGTGTCAGGCTTATTTGGGCGTACGAGCGTACAGCTGGACCTATCCCGAGGTGACATGTGTCACCACTGAATGGGTGACATGTGGCACAGGATGACGTCAGCAGCTTATGTGTCAGGTGACTGGGACGTACGGCGATTAACGTGGCAAGGCTGACTGGGAAGTACGACGAGTGACGTGGCAAGTTGATGTGGTAGTACGACTCTACACGTGGGTCAATCGACGGTTGACAAGTGTCATGTTTTGGTTGGTTGTAGAGGTACCACGTGGCCCAGTCAAGGGCTACCACATGGCACCCTTTTATTGGCTAATGGCTCGTTAAATAACATTTTTATGCAGAGTCCACCGAATTCGAACCGTGGACCTCCCCCACCAACAAAGTCTTTACAAAGTCCGCATAACCACTATGCCATGTGTTAGTGCTTGTTATATGTGTGGGTTTTATTGTATTTAAATTTCACATATTGTATATTGGCGCAGGGGGATCGGGCCGGGGCTTAGCCCGAGCCCGTGGTCATATTCATTATTATGTGACCGTCAACTTATCGCATGGGAGCCGACAGTTGGTGTGGTTAAAATCACTAAGTCGTGGGCCTATGCAATGGCACCACGACCAGGACCCAAGAGAAAAGGGCTAGCGCATAGCGCTTGGCCATATAGAGGCCATACGACCCTGATAGGAGCGTGCCCCCAGGAGAAGGGGCTAGGCCCGATATGATAACTATATTGTAGATCAAAAGTGTGTTTTATAACTACTTTTGGTTTTTAATTGTAATTAAGCCAATTTTTAATGGCTTTTGGGAGTTATTGGGTAGTTTTGGAGCCTAACGTCTTGGAGGAAGTTGGAGATGAGCAACCAACTTCCAAGCTATTTAACCAAGGCCTGTTTGAGGCCATGGAGACAACATTGGGGGCATTCAGAGCATAATGATGCTGAGGAAAAGCCAAGCCAAAGCCATTTTGATGCAGAGAAGCTTTTGAGGAGGCAACGCTGTCGGATCATTTCTGGGAGCTCCGGACGTCCGTTTTGCATGCCATTTTCTTTCTTGGGTTCTTGAGATCTGTATGAACATGACCAGGTTAGTCTTGTATCCATTTGGAATTGAAGCGATGTAGTTTTGAGCATTTGAACAGAAATAAAGAAGCCTCTCCCACAGAGAAAAGGCCCGGAGACGTAGGCAAAGTTGTGCCGAACTCCGTTATCAATCTGTGTGTTATGGTTTTTTGTTTATTGTTTTATTTCATATATGCATATGTGTATATGGCTGTCATAATTCCTCTTCTTTCCTCATTTTTTCACTAAGTTTCTCAAATGGTTAATTAATACATGCAAAATTAAAATTCAACCATAAGTCATTAAAAGATCCTACGGATCAAGTAGACCATGTCCATTTCTATAAAATTTTCTTGCATTTCTTCCATAGGAATGAAATACCTATAAATTGAATGTTATTCAAAGTCTCACTACCATGAAGTTTCAACATCCAATTCTCCCTATAAAATGCTTCTTTTGATTGATGTCAGTGCAAAAATAACGTAGAGTACTCAATCATGATCTAATCTAGGCCATTTTGCAACTCCGAAAGGCATGTTTCACCATCTATTCACAGATTTGAAACTTGAAGGATGATCTATAGTAATAAGGCAAGAACGAATGTTTATATCAGCCCAATAAGCCAAATGTATGATTACTCTTTTCTATGTGTTTACGTCCAGATTTGGAAGTGCCTTTCCATCAGTATGTTGCTCCATTAATTCTTCCTAGAAGATGTTTATTCTTAAGAGTTGGTTACCAAATAATCCACATTTGAAGGTGAGTGCTCAAGAAAAACAAGACAAATGACAGCTGTAGCAGAGAAGGGCGTTTCATGTATTGAGTATGTGGAAATGGTCAAATTTGGTAAAGATGCCTTGAAGCAACAAAACAAAAAATGGTACATCTGATGAATTTAACTTGAATCCTTTTTTGGAATTGTGGTGGCGAAAAAGTCCTATCATAAATTCGATCCCTAGTGATATTGATATTATTTGTCTAGCTGAAACTTGGGAGCATGAGGAGTCCAAGCTCCCTAGGATGAAAAGATTTTTCTTTCAGCATGGAACAAAAAAGTCCTATCGTAAAGGGATATGAGGCATAGCTTGTTATCTTAGAAAGATAATTTCTCCTCACAATCAACTTCATAAGATTTACCCTTTTAATCAATACATTTGGGTAGAAACTTGAGACACCAATGGTACAAATATGTATATAGCAATTTGTTATTTTGAACCTATTAATTCTACTTTTTATAAGAAAAATATTCTAGATAAAAATTGTCCCTATAATAATTTAGAACAAAATATTTATAATTTTAAAAATAAAGGTAATATCCTCGTGGTAGGAGACTTTAATGTTAGGACTGCAACTAAACAAGCTACTCTTTTAAGTAATGACTCCAACCATAATCCTTTATGGCTAGATGAGGACCTTGTTTTATCTAATAGTTACAAAAGAATCTCTCAAGACCTAATTGAGAACTTGTTTGGTACTGAGTTGGTCAAGATTTGCACCTCTCAAGACCTAATAGTTTGCAATGGAGTAATGAAGTGGCCAAACTCCAACCAAATGACCTCTCTTCATGGGCTAGGTAGTAGTCATGGAAATATAAGGATGGCCAAACTCCAACGAGAATTTCCCAAATCTTGTCTTCCCTTATTACCAACCAACAAGTCATGGAAATACAAGGATTGTGGAAAAATTCAAATTGTGACAATCATTGTATTTCCATTACTTGCTTGATAATAAAGGAAAAAAGGATATGGGAAATTCTTTCATGGAGTTTCCCATCAAGAACGAGGATAAAACAATCCAGTTGGTTCACTCAGATGGAAACCTTTAAATCCTTGATAAGGTGCTGAGAGCAAGCTAAATTGTCCACAAATTCCCTCATAATTTTGTCGGCCACTCTAACTCCTACATCACACAGAAGACTCGAGCGCTTTAGAAAAAAGGGACATCTGAAGGCATAGAATCCGAATCGTTATTATTCCTTAAGATAGAGGGTGTTCTCCTTCTCCTCCAACTATATCTCCAGTTTAATGTCCAAATCCTCCTCTTCGGCAACCTTAGAGGATTGTGGGTCTCCATCGAGTACCATAGGGTTGTCTTGGGTTCCTTCTGAGTTAGTGGACCCTCCAACCTATTTTCCTTTTCCAACCTACTCATCTATCTTCGAAACCTTGATCATTATGCTAAAGACTAACTAATACGTTACCTTGAAATTACCCTCAAAGATTCTTATCATGTGGATAATATCATATCACTCCTCCTTATTTTTCTCCAAGGCTTGAACCACTAGAGTCTTTATCAACTAGTAGCTATCTGATGTCCTCAAGAATTTGGTATATCAAGTGTTGTATTAAATTGGGTTCATCCACCCATGGATATCCTACATAATTTTTCATCAAGAATAATTCTTCACTTGACCGTAACTTCCACCTCGAGAGCCTCCACTTCTTGTTTCTCAACCTATAAACAACTCTCCATAAACTAGTGTCTCACTTCCCATGTGTCATTTTCTGCTTTGGTCAAGGAGGGACAAAATGATGAAGAAGCCCCTCCTTTCCTTTAACAAATAAAAAATAATTATGTGTGTGTTTAAAATTAATTTTCCATTATATATAATTTAAACAATTATATCTATACATTTTTTAATAAAAAAGAAAACTATATGTTATAACCACGAAGTTAATTGCCTAGACCAAAAAGCTAGATAGATTTACTAAAATACATCATTTATAGTATGATATCATATGTTTAAATCCACTTTTACATCATTTTTCACTATTATAAGTTAATGAACCACTTTTCCTAAAGTGATCTCTATTTCATAAAATCATAAAACACTTTTATGACTTTTTCCTCTTAAAACCCTAAAAGTATTGGTTAAAATTGATAGGGTCGAATAATAATATTTTATTACGATGACCATATCAAAGATGACCACTATTTTCCTTATAAATTCAAGTGGTCGCCTCCATTCCTCATACCCATCCATAATGATTGCAAAATTTGGCTACAACTTTTGCCCATATTCACCATCGCTTTGAGTCACAAAGGTGAGGAGTCAAGCCAAGACATACACTAAAGAAACAACAAGGACCCTCCCAGGGAGGGGGCCAAGGCTACCATTTTGTTGAAGGATCTCAATGGTGTTGTAAAACATTTATATTGGGTAAGATCTCAATGATGTTGTAAAATATTTATATTTTGTAATAGAATAATTAATCATTCTTTAGTAGATTTGTTGTTGTAATTTCTTTTTATTTAGCTACAGTTATTTTCTTTCCACATGAATAACATAAGCATGAAGATAATATTTCCATTTAAAGTTAGGGTTTCTAGCTTTGTTTCTATCATTTTTTTGTGATCTAGATGAGACCACTAGATTTGCATATGTGCTAAGATTTAGGGTTTCTAGCTTATTTTCTAGTATTTTTAGATTTCCACTTTTCAAGAAAAAAAGAGGCTTGAATCCTGAGGGTAGTCTGAGTTTAACATGGATCAAAGTTCTATGCATTTCAGAACCTTACCCCACGGTTTTGCCAGCAATACCTACAATCAAGATAATTAGGTTACTCCAGAATTAACCCACTCCTATAATAAAATATAAAATAAAATCAATAAAAATAAAAATGGAAATGGAAAATCAAAGCAAATAATTATGGGTTGGGTAGGCAATCTGTGGCCAGTGTACCTCCCGATGACTCCAGGGAAAATAAAAATCACAAAACGTGGATCCAACCCTTCTCTGGCTCACTCTTCTTTCCAAAACTTAGTGTTTCACTTAGGGTTTTGTGTGGAGGTCTGAGTGCTGCGATGGTTCCATCGCCTACCGCTGGAAGGGCACAGAAACGGCTGCTGGGCCGACTCTTCCTCTGCTCGGCTCCTTGCTTTCTACGGATGGCCGTGGTGGTGGAGAGCTCCTTTCTTTCTACGGATGGATGTGTTGGCGGACAGACGAGGGTGCAGACGCGATGTTTGAGCAATATGATGGAGGTAGTAGAGGTGTCAAGCCAAGCCATACATTCGAGAAACAACAAGAACCCTCGCAAGGAGGAGGCCAAGGAGAATATTTTGTTGAAGGCTCTGAATGGTGTTGTAAAAGATTTATATTGGGTAAGATTTGAATAGTGTTGTCAAAGATTTATATTGATTAATGAATTATTTAATCATTTTTTTGGTAGATTTGTTGTTGTAATTTCTTTTTATTTAGTTATAGTTGTTTGTTTTTCACATGAATAACATAAGCAATTCATTTAAAGTTAGGGTTTCTAGTTTTTCTTTCTATAATTTATTTTTTTGTGCTCTTGATAAGACCAATAGATTTGTATATCTGCTAAGACTTAGGGTTTCAAGCTTAGTTTTTATTATTTTTCTGTGATTTAGATATAACCACTAGATTTGTAGATCTACTGGTATTTGTTGCAAAATTTAGACAACACTATATAACAAAAGGAGGGTTAACTCGGGAGCAATCTTCCCTCTAGATTTCCACTTTTCAGGAAAAAAACAGGGTTGAATCCTTTCAGGGTAATCTGAGTTTAACATGGATTAAAATTCCATGCATTTAAGAACCTTACCCCATGGGTTTTGCCCCATTTTAAACCAACCCAGATATTCATAAAAGAGTTCTGGACTGACCTGAAATTGAAAAACTGACAACCAGAATACCTTCTAAAAAGTAACAAGAAAGGAAAGATTACTCTTAAATTAAAGCACTCCTATAATAAAATATTAAAAAAAATCAATTAAAAATAAATAAATAAAAGAAAAATCAAATCACATAGTTATGGGTTGCGTATATTAGGCCAATGTGCCTCCCGATGACAACAGAGCAGATGAAAATCACAAAACGTGGATCCAACCCTTCTCTGGCTCACTCTTCTTTCCAAAATTCTGGGTTTTACTTAGGGTTTTGTGTGAAGATCCGAGTGCTGTGATGGTTCGATCGCCTACCGCTTTAAGGGCACAGAAACGGCTGTTAGGCCGACTTTTTCTCTGCTCTGCTCCTTGCTTTCTAAGGATGGCCGTGGTGGTGGAGATCTCCTTGCTTTCAACGGATGGCTGTGGTGGTGGAGAGACGAAGGCTTAGCGACCTGGTGTGAGCCCACGGTCTGCATGCAACGGTACGACCATTTTTTTGCTTTTGGGTTTTATTCAATGCTGGTTGATGGGGGTTCAACTACCTCGTATTAGGGTTCAGACGCGATGTTTGAGCAATATAATGGAGATAGCAGAGGGCTTGTCCTGTTTAAGAGCTGCGCGGCTTCTTAACAGTGACCAAAGTTAATATTCTTGCATGGTCGGGTTGTGGTGATGTGTCCGTTGCCTGGCCGCCATTCTTTGGGCGCTTGCCATGTTTTTCCAGGTGATCCAAAGATCCTTTTATTAGTTATAGCTATATCTAGGCAGGGAAAAGTTACATAGTATGTATGGTCTACTTGGATGCATTTATGGTCTACGTGTTTAGAGCCAGCTAAATGGTCCACAAATTCCCTCATAATTTATTCGGTCACACTGACTTCTACATCGCACAAAAGACTCGAGCGTTTTAGAAAAAAAGGACATTTGAAAGCATAGAATCAATCCATTACCAATGTTTAGGATAAGGGGTGTTTTCCTTCTCCTCCAACTACATTTCTAGTTCAATGTCCACATCCTTTTTTTTGGCAATCTTAGAGTATTGTGGGTTTTTATCGAGTACTACGGGGTTGTCTTGGAATCCCATTGAGTTAGTGGCTCCTCCATTGAAATATTGTAACTGCAAAGACTAGAATATTTACTATTGATGTATTATTTGGTAGATCAATCCTCTTTTGCAGATTGATCATGTTAGGTATTCTAAATGACCAAATCCCGTG
This sequence comes from Picea mariana, assembly GCA_032191745.1. Lineage (NCBI taxonomy): Eukaryota > Viridiplantae > Streptophyta > Pinopsida > Pinales > Pinaceae > Picea > Picea mariana. Next base: position 990,103 of record JASDQU010101387.1, read on the forward strand.
AGAGTAGATGACAGTGAGATGGATAATGCGTTGCAGAAAGCACATAAAGCTAGCACATGTTTGTGAAGATTGTGTTGCAGCTGAGAAAGTGTATTAGATGGATACAATGTAATGAGAAAAATTGATTTGAAGATTAAAGATAGAAATACTCATGTCTTTGAGTTGAAGAAGCATATGTACATGTTGAATCAAGCTAGCTTCATATGGAAGAATTTACAGTTTTGCGAAGAGATTGGGATTTACGAAGAGCAAAGTTGATTCTAACCTTTATCTCAAGCTTATGAATGATCAGCCACTATATGACAAGATAAAGAAAACCCCATCACGGATTTCACAAGTAGCTCGCTATAGAGTTTGATGGAAGACCTAAATGCATTATCTCTTAAGTCTTCAAGTTTGATAGAGCACAAAGAAGACCTTCCTTAACCAAGGGAAGAATGCATCAAGAAGAGTGTGATTAAGGATAGATACTTGTATCTGACATGAAGGAAAGGTGTGATTGCACCCCACCTTAAAGCAAAGGGGTCCTCATTAATAAAAATTTTAAGGACCTCATCATTACATTTCAAGTTGTATTGCTGCATTGCAAACGACTTCTTGCATTTTTGAGCCTAATGCATGCTATAGTTTTCCCATTCTTACTTATTTCTTATACATTCTCTTCAATTTCTTGAATTTTCATTTGTTTCCTCTACACCTAGGGACCCTATCCTTGGAGGAAACAAAGGTATGACTGTTTATATCTTGCATGTCATTTCTTCATTTTTCATAGTTATTCTCTATTCACATGGTATTAGTTTGATTTCTCCATGACACTAGTTTCCTCCATTGTTTCTTAGCATTCTTTTATTTTTATTTTTGTTATTTAGTAACATTGAAAATACACAMAAAAAAAATCAAATATGATTTAGAAAAAAGGAAAATGGTGAAATAATAAAGATATGTGTTTTGTTGGTAGTTGTCTTGAGTCATGTATCTCTTGAACACAACACCAAGTATTGAGTTGTATACTCAGCAATTTGTGTTTTATTATGGCCCGAGGAAGATGAAACTTGGTTTTTGAGCTCATTGGTCCTCCTACTATTTACTCTTCCAGTAACTATGGAGAGTCTATTTATCTCTCCTATTTCGTATAATTATATCATTATTCCACTTTGTGTCAAATGTTTAGCAAGTCACCATTGTGTCATGCTTATGTTCAAGAAAATTTTTATCTTGTTTTGGCCATTACCTAGATTACTTGACCATCCATGTTGACCCCAAGCCTATTTTCATCATTGGTATGTTATCTTGTGCTCAATGGGTGACATTTCATAATTGCTTGTTGATCGAGTGGTTTCCCATGTTTTCAATGTAAAAATATCTATTCACATATTAGGATTCACACTATACCTTTTTTTCATTTTCATCATTGGTGGAAATCCTCACCTTTCTGAATGAATTTCATTATTAGTTGTTTCTTAGAGGGTTTGTTTTGTGTTTTGTTCCATCTGGTGCATGTGAGAAAGGTACTTAGTGGTGTGTTATTCTATCTTTCATATGATACCTTCAAATAATTATCCTTGTGTCCACTCGTGTTGGATGATGGGGGGTTCCTTAATGGCTTCCTTTTAACACATCTATTCCCATAGACTTTGACTTATTTTCTCTTTGAGAGGGATATAGAGACTTTAAATTACCTTGTAGTGATGAGTGGTAATATCTCTCGCTATTGATTGTGAGAAATCACAAATTTTCCATGWTGGATAGATTCTAAAATGATGACAACTCATCTATTCTCACTTTCTAGAATGTACTAGGTACCTTGAATCCCATTATCATTATCAATGGGTTGTATTAMTTTTGTTAATGGTATAAATCAATGATCAATAATCAAAGAGTTTATCCCATGTTTGACATCAASTCATTTATTTACATGTTCTAGATTCTTAYGTTTGGTGTGGTTGAATTAAATACCTTGGGCCTTAGTAGCATATTGTTTCTTGAACTACACAATATAGTACCACTCTCCCATATGACATTGGGACTTTTGGAGGATCAATATTTTCATCTCATGATTCTAGTCATATTCATGATATATTGAAAGACATAGATCCATTATGTATTTTTTCATAGCTATTATCAGTTTATGACATCGATCCACAGTGTAACTTTTCATGACCATGATATTTGATTTTTATATATACTTCTTAAATCCGTAGTGCAATTGATTTGGTGGACATTCTTATCTACACTTGAGCATGGGTATGCCTACATTGGGAAGAGACTCATTTGATGCCTTGGTTTTGTTGCATCATATTTCATTCTAACCTCACACATTAGGGGGCATCTCTTATAGCATATTTTTCCATAATCATAGCTTAAATGCATTCTTTTTTCTTGTATCCCTTCTATATTTATCTTTGGAATCTTAGGCACACTCAGAAATCTATTTGAAAGTTCTTCCTTTCAATTGGCTCATACTCTATGCTCATTATAGGAGTGAGTACTTTCCTTTTTCCTTCATTAAAGGAGTGAGTTCATTCAAAAATTACTAAAAATATTAAAAAACATGAAAATTACAAGATCTTGAGCGGGGTTTATGGGAAAACTACTTTTGTAACTCCCTAAAACCCATGGAAAATGGTCTCAACCATATTTAAATGGTATAAAAGAGGCCTAATGAAAGGATATTATTGCAAGAAATATTACTATATTAGATTTTTCTTCTAGCATAAGTACTCAAATCCATCATATCCCTGTGGTTTTTATGACCCTCATCTCTAGGTAAATCCATGTTTCATAAGGTCCCATATCACATTCTTTTTTTTTAAGGCCTAATACCCCTTGGTCTTCCTCAAAGTTACACAAGGAAGAGTGTAGGAGTTGAAGCAGTCCTGAGTGGATCAAGGACTGAGGAATAGAGATAACAGTTATGGGAAATTCCAGTGGTGAGGTTAGGCATGCATTTAATATATCATTGTTGATTTCAATAAAATGAATATCTCTCTTCTTTCCCTCCCCTAAATTATGATTTATTGGCATTAATGTGATCCTTTTTTGTTGTTCAGTTGTTGTTTTAATTCACTTGAGAAGAGTTAGTTAGAGTGCTTATTTAACATTTGTTGTTGTTTCTACTAAAGGTTTGCGGAATGATTTTATTTCATTGTGTGTAGGTCTAGAATTTCAGATAGGAGAAAGAACGATTGGAGTGAAGACAACCTATGAGACTCATCCCTAATTGGCTATCAAAACCGAGTGAGTCCCTCATAAATAACTAGTAGTTATTTGGAAGTTGTTGTAAGCTACTCTAGGAACATATTTGTATCTCTATTAATAACTATCCCTATCCATAGGATCATTTTCATTCACAACAATACATGAACATAAGAAATTCTAAGTTCTTATCTGATTGTAATCATCTCTCTTAGTGGAGTTTCCATGTGTTGACCTAATATTTGTTCAACAATACTAGAATCACAAAGTTTTGTGACCTCTTTCCTATTTGTAAGTTTTTGAAAACTTAATACATAAGGGAATTGAACCAAAGTCTTAAACCATCATTATGACTAAACCCTTTATCATTTCATACCCTTGTCCACATCACACCTAGAAGGAAATGAACAAATATTACCACTTAGTTATATCAAAGGAATAAGGTTTATTGGATGACTAGAAGGTAAATGTGTCTATATTTCCTATTTTTTTAACCTCATAATGTTCCATAATTTGATGATTATATGTGATAATGTGACTTAGTACATGCGTATGAATTTTTTCATACATTTATGGTTTTTAATATCATCATTATGATAGTGCTCATTACATCACACTTCTTTTATTATGAAAAAGTTTGATTATGTGAATTTCACAACTTCATTAATGGTTTTTTTTTAGTTCATTGACAAGAATGTTGGCACTTTTATTAGACGTGTTGATGTAATATCAGTGTAGATAGTGGTTTTGTCTTTTTTTTTTTAGGTTAATGGTTATCTTGCACCTACACAATACAAACAATGGTTAGCATTCAACGTTATATATGTACATATGTAGAATGTAGAATGTTGTGTAGAGTTGTAATATAGTTGGCCAACACTTTAGTTGTGAAACTCAGTTACTTGGTCATGTTTGACATTAGTGATGGCATGTATTTTATGATTGTTTAAGTGTGGTATTGATGTGCCTCCTCAGCACCTTTTTACCTTGCTAATGTGGATCCTATTTAGATTTCTAGACTTTTGATAAAAAAGTATTTTTGAGGTGGATTATTTGTTATCATTGTGGTGGTTTCATCAAGATTTTCAATATTGTCATATAGTTGTAGCACTTTAGCTATGTAATTTGGTTACCTCTATCCTTCTGGAAATTAGTGATGACATTATCAAAAAAATGAATTTTCAATCTTTTTTTTTTTTTTTTTTT
>JASDQU010101387.1:1022081-1034487 GCA_032191745.1 Picea mariana
CACCTACTTTTTGGGGTTTTTTGCTAATTTTTTTTTATTCCACTTCCAAATGAATTATCAATGGATGCCTATATCCCCATACTTTTTTCCTTGTTTATTGTTGTTTCTCTCTTCTCTTTGAGTGTTTTCCTCCCAAGTTTCTTCCAAAGCTTTTCTTCTTCAAGTTCTTCTTCTTTGCTCCCCTACTGATATTGGGACTTTTTTCTTGTGAGCACTGTATTAGGTTGAGATGAATATTTCTCTTAATATGGATCTAAGTACTCATGTTGATAATTGAGAATTTCTGGAATTGATTCAATGTTTGGGGTGTCTTCACATTCTTGAAGAGGCTCCGAGAAAATTGATGGCACGAAGGTCTAAGGAGAGAGGATTGAAATAAAAGTAGCCATTGACTAAAAAGCAGGGGGGGCACCCACTGTTTGAGAAATAAGGGGTGCAACCACTGACTTACAAGGCACAAAGGAGGAGGGTATTGGATTTGGGTCAGGCCAATATGGGATTGCAAATCGATTTAATGATGGAGCCACTTTTCCTTTTTGGGTAATGACTACTGGAGGGGTGACTTGCTTGTTGCATTTGTTTTTCTTAGCCTACTACCATTGGTCTTGTTTTTTTGGAAGCGGTTGAATAAGGGTTTTCAATTTGTAGTCTTTATCTAAATGGTTGTACTCATGACATGCTTTGCATTTGAAGGGTAATTGTTCATAATCCAGTTTTTGTAAGTGTGTCCAATTATCCAAGGTTGGAATTATTTCCTTGGGGAGTCCTTTTTCCAAATCCACTTGCACACATATTCTTGCAAAGGAAAATATCCCTTCATTGGGTTCAAATTTGTCAATGTACTTTTCAAATGGATTTCACGATGGTTAGAAAGGAATCGTCACTCTAGAAATGAAGTGGAAGGTGTGGAAAGTGAACTGAGACTAGGATCGTTGATGGAACATCCACTTAAAGGTCAAATATTGCATCAAAAGATTCATATATGAGTGAGTGAAAGATAATGATGGTCTCTCATGATGCGTTAGTGGCAACGCAAACCTGGAAAAACAACAATTTGTTAACTTGGAGGGATTATTCAAGGTACTTTTGTTGGTTGTGGAGCTTGATAATCTTCCTAATTTATATGTAGGTATGCCCATCCCCCTTTTACCGGGGCTCTGGGTGGGACCTACCCCCATGGATAGGGGGCATGGGGGTGAGCAAGCCCCCATTCGGGGGTTTGGGGGTAGAGCCCCCTGTTGGTTGTGGAGCCTGATTATCTTCCTGATTCAGAGGTATTTGTTTTAAGTCATGTTTATACCCCATGAAGACTTTACACCCCGGAAGAATGTACACTCCTCCACACGAGGGAGTGTAGGGGGGGCTTTCCCCTCTTGAGGGGTTCAGGGGAAAGAGGGCCCCTGAAGGAAAAATTTCCTTGTAAATGTATATTGTAATTTAATAGTAAATCTAGATTGTTCATTATAAGGTCGCAAATCTGACGGTAGAAGTTATGTTAGGGTTTTTTCCCCTAGAAGGCAACCCTCTTTTATGAGGGAAATGTATTGCTGCTATGTATCACTGTGAATATTGTATTCTGAGTGAGGATATTGTGAGAGAAAGAAGAGGAAGTTACAGAGGGTGTGCTATAGGTTGTATCCCTTCATTTGCTGGATAATAATAAAGGAAGGACCTAATAATTTCTCTAGTGGACGTAGCCCACACTGGGTGAACCATGTATATATGTGCCTCTATTGTGTTGTGTATCCTCTGTGTTTTATTTCCGCATTTTTTTTATTTTATTTCTCCGCGGTCCTTTTTTTCTAACAACTGGTATCAGAGCGAAAGGTAACTCACATGAAAAGAGGGTTCCTAGTTTGAGTGGGAGCAATGGCGGAAGATGAAAAGTTTAGGGTCGAGAAATTTAATGGCCAAAACTACCAGTTATGGAAGATTCAGATGAAATATTATTTATATCAAAAGGATCTATTCCTACCATTGGGTGGAATAGAAAAGAAGTCGACGACCATGAAGGACGGAGAATGGGAGGTTCTTGACAGAAAGGAAATAGGAACGATACGACTGAGCCTAGTAGTGTCAGTGGCTTTCAATATTTCGAAAGAAAATACAACGAAGGAGCTGATGGATGCATTGGATAAACTGTATGAAAAAACCTCGGCATCCAATAAGGTGTTTCTAATTAAGATATTATTTAACATGAAAATGCCATAAGGTGGGTTTGTTGCAGATCATTTAAATGAATTTAATACGGTTACTAATCAACTAAGTTCTGTAAAAGTGGACTTTGATGATGAGGTCAGGGCTCTTCTAATATTGTGCTCATTGCTAGAAAGTTGGAACAGCTTGGTCATGGTTGTAAGTAACTCTGTCTCTGGTTCAAACACTTTAAAATTTGAGGATGTTGTTGGTGTTATACTTAGTGAGGAAATGCGACGAAAAAACACAGGTGAGACATCAGGTAATGCGTTAAACATGGAGAACATGGGAAGACAAAAGGATAGAGGAAAGGGATTAGGGAACTGCGAGAATTCTAGGAAGGGAAGATCCAAATCCAGACTTGGAAAGATAGAGTGTTGGAATTGTGGGAAGAAAGGACATCTGAAGAAAGACTATAGAGCTCCAAAGAAACAAAGAGATGGACAGTAGGAGAAAAATTAGGAAGAAAATGTAACAGGTGATGTGTTACAAGATGCTTTGATTCTTTCTATAGATAATATTTATGAGTCTTGGGTAGTAGATTCAGGGGCTTCATTTCATGCCACACCCCATAGGAAACATTTTCTAGATTATGTTCAAGGTGATTTTGGACAGATTCATTTGGGTGATGATGCACCATGCAAAATTGTTGGAATGGGAAAGGTAAAAATAAGGCAAAGCAATGGAAACCAATGGTTGTTGAAAGAGGCAAGACATGTTCCAAATCTAAGGAAAAATCTAATTTCAACAGGTCAATTGGAAAGTGAAGGTTGTATATCCATATTTACAGATTAAAAAACAACAATTTGTTAACTTGGAGGGATTATTCAAGGTACTTTTGTTGGTTGTGGAGCTTGATTATCTTCCTGATTTATATGTAGGTATGCCTACCCCCCTTCTACCGGGGGTCTAGGTGGGACCTACCCCCACAGAAGGGGGGCATGAGGGTCAGCAGGCCCCCATTCAGGAGTTTGGGGGCGGAGCCCCCTGTTGGTTGTGGATCCTGATTATCTTTATGATCCATAGGTCTTTGTTTTCAGCCGTTTTTATACCCCACGAAGACTTTACTCCCCGAAAGAATGTGTTAGCACTAGAAGTTGTTCCTAGACTTCCTTAGGAACAAGCCTAACACATCTTGTTTCAAATGATCAATAATGATTAAGGTTTGTAGGTGGAAGGGTCACACCCTTGTTCTCAACATGGTTTAAGGTTTGAGCTATTAAGATCACTTGCCTATTTGCAACAAGTCAAACGAACAAAACTCTTTGGCTAGTAATATAGATTCAAATGGTTAGGCTTAGAAGAAGAAAGATACACAAAACTGATAATCCCACTAAAGATCAACCTAGTCTTCAATGATCATATGAAATAGAAGAAAAAATCTTAACTTAGAAATCCTTTCTAAATTAGATTTATGTGTTTAAGCATCATTGTGGAAAATATTACATCAAATCCTTTGAGAGAACCTTTTCAGCACAATAGACACCGTCATATACTATATAACAATGTAAAAATTCTCAAGAAAGAATAATGAAGATGGAACACATGAATGAAAGAACACACTAACCAAGGATTTTATTCTTTGTTGAAGTCTTTACATAAATCAAATGAGCTCAAGAACTCTGAAAGATTTGCAATTAAAACCAGAGAGTACAAAAATAGTCCTCTGGACTCCTTCCAAGTTCTTCTTGATCTTCAATGATCCACTTGAATCAAGACTTTGACAACTCAGAAATGTTAATTGATCTGTAGAATCGTCTTATCCCAAGATAGACTATAGATCCACAAAAGGGTATCTAACTCCATCTAATGATCCACAAAGTATTTTCCTTGTTTACATGGACTTTCTCCATCATAAAAATATTAATTTGTGTCATATATGCTGCAAAATCAGTTGCTACAGGTGTTCCTGTAGCGCCAATATTTTCCTGTGTATGAGACTGCGAGAACTTCCTGTAGCACCATATAAAAACCTGTTTTGATCATTTTTTAACTCTACTTGCCCAAGTTACATCCAAAACATAAAAAAAGAGGAATGGTCCCTTAAATACAAGGAAACAAAAAGGTTCTTCCATCATCAATCATCTTTCAATCAAAATTTAGGGTTTTCATTGAAGGTGAAATTCTCAAACTGTGAATTCTCCTTGAAAAACGGATGTAGTTGCTTCTGCCAACAAGTCAAAATTGTTCCTTCTTGTCTGCTTGGTTTGAGAACGAGTTTGTATTCTCTTGGGATTATCTCCTTCATATCTGATTGTAGGGTTTGGGCCTCTCTTACTTTTTTTACTCTGTTTTCTTATAGAAGTTTTTTTTTTCCCTGTAGGAGTATTTGTATTTGATGTGAGTCCTCCCTTTTTATACTTATTCCTCTCAAGCTTAGTTACATGAATTTTCTTGCTTGCTGATGGCTCCTCTTTTGGGTTTGCAAATTCTTCATCAATAATAATAACCTTATCTTTAATGGAAGGGTTATACATTGCTTTAGATTTCAACCTGAATTTATTTCGAGGCTTGGTGCTCCTTTTTCTCATCAAAATTGTATATCTAGAAGCATCGTCTTCAGAGGAGATTGAGCTAGGAGGAATCGTCTTTGGGGAATGATCTTTAGGCTGTACATGATCTATAAATTCTTCGGTTGTCTCAGGCTCCCGATCTTCCTTCAATACCCTTGGTTTAACTAACCTTTTGGTCCTTCTAGAATAAGTCTTTTGAGCATATGGAAATGGATGCTTGCCTCCACCTAGGACATGAGAATACCCTATGTCTTCTTGCAGGCTGGTAGGAGCAGCTTCCACTAGCCTGTCTGAAATCTTTAAACAAGCTTCACTTTTACCCTTTCCTGGAATGACTAGCTGACTTGCGCTAGGAGAAGCTTCTTGATTTGGCTCAACAACTTTATCATGTAACTGTGTGGTAGGAGGATGTACTTCTTCCTTAAACCCTGAATAGATCAAGAATTGATCCCATGTCCTCTGTAATTTTCCCAGCTCAACTTTAACAAGTATCTTAATCAATCCTTGATGATAAATTCCATGAGGAGGGGTCTTAAGGTTTGCTTCAATTTTCATTGCCATATTATTTGGATCTCTCAAGAAGTAATATGGTAGACTCATCCTTTTGATTCCTGACAGATGAAGAAGGAAATGAAGATGAAACAAAAACACAGTGGAATAGTTCCCTTCACATATGATGTACCATTTAAGCATAAGCAAAGCCTCCATCCATTCATCAACAATCCAATCCCTAGGAATACCCTTGGCCCAATTGGGATCTCTATGTTCATGTTTTAAGAACTGATTTACATCCCCTCATGTAATAAATTTATTTTTGAACCACTTTTCGCCATCGATAGGGAGGTTATAGCTGCTGCTATGGACTCTTCTATAACCTGCATAACCATGTTTTCAATTTGGGCCCTTTGTCCATTAAAACTTTCAACAAACGCCCAAGCTGCAACATAGTGATAGCCATCTAGCTTGGTGTAGTATAAATACCAACCAACTCGATCGAAGATGTGTCTATAGTCTTCATATGCTTCCATAATCTCGGGCCTTTCAAGTTCTTTTATTTTCATGTGTCCACCTTTACCCATATTAACTGTCACAACAAGAAGCTGGACTCTTTGCTGCAGAAAAGGGATATTCCTGTTGTGTCGAGAAGGATAGGGGATTTCCTGGCTCTGTGGATGAAAATTCAAATTTGACCAGCTAGAGTAACAAATAATGCACTAGATTTAAAAGAACTGTTTTTTGAATAAATTCCATCCGCATGAAATCCTGGACAAGAGACAGGTACAGGTGAAAATACCCCCACTTTGTATGTTGTGACTGGAGATTGGGTACTTGCTAACTCCCTTGAATATTTCATTCAGCCATGTAGGACGATCCACATCCTTAAATACACTTCAACCATCTGCATGATGATGAAACAGGGACAGGTGGAAGTTCATGTAGCGCTCTGCATAAACTTGTCCTTTGGCATATTTGAAATGAAAATAGCTTGAAAGTCATTATATAACTTAATAATGATGAAACAAAAACTATGACATGACATATGATCTTTGATAAAAGGATTTGACACTTTAAATGATGTCATAGGTCAGTATTTCAAACATGTCCATAATTAATCTTATCCCCCTTTTATAAGACTAAGTACCCCTCATTTTCTTAGCACAATACAAATTTGACCCCCCTTAATAATCTTTTGCACCCTTAATCAAACTAATGATTGGGATTTATAGCTTACACAAAAAAAATTAAATGTAGAAACTAAGAGATGAGAGATAAAACTTTGTAGAACATTAGAGGTGATAACAGAATGTACACTCCTCCATGTGGGGGAGTGCAGGGAGGGCTTTCCCCTCCCACGGGGTCCGGGGGCAAGCAAGCCCCTGAAGGAAAAGTTTCCTTGTCAATGTATATTGTAATTTCATTGTAAACCTGGACCGTTCATTATAAGGTCGCAAATTTGACGATAGAAGTTATGTTAGGGTTTTTTTCCCTAGAAGGAAACCCTCTTTTATGAGGGAAACGTATTGCGGCTATGTATCATTGCAAATATTGTATTATGAGTGAGGATATTGTGAGAGAAAGAAGAGGAAGTTACAACGGGTGTGTTGTAGGTTGTATCCCTTCATTTGTTGGATAATAATAAAGGAAGGACCTGAAAAATTTCTCTGGTGGACATAGCCCACATTGGGTGAACCATGTATATCTGTGTCTCTATTGTATTGTGTATCTTCTGTGTTTTATTTCCGCATTTTTTTATTTTATTGCTCCACGATCTTGTTTTCTAACACCCCCAAGGAATTGTTTTTGGAAAAATTGTCTTGTAAAATATTGTAATTTTCTAGTAAATTTGGACCGTTCATTATAAAGTTGCAGATATGATGATAGAAGTTATGTTAGGGTTTTTTTCCCCTAGAATGCAACCCTCTTTTCTTGAGGGAATTGTATTGCAATTGTGTATGTGAGTGAATATTGTATTATGAGAGAGGAGACTATGATAGAGAGAAGAGGAAGTTACAGTGGGTGTGTTGTAGCTTGTATCCCTTCAGTTTGCTGGATAATAAAAGGAAGGGCCTGGAAATTTATTTGGTGGACATAGCCCACACTAGGTGAGCCACGTATATCTGTGTCTCTATTGTATTGTGTATCTTATGTGTTTTATTTCTGCATTTGTTTTATTTTATTGCTCTACAATCCTATTTTTCTAACAACTTTTACAGTGAATTTGAATATGGTGTAAGAAGATGAAATGTAGGAAATTGAATTAGATTTCCGAATATACAACTTTTATTCATGGAAATCGTGAAAAAATGTGTCAAATTTGATTTTTTCTAATAGTGGTATCTTATTTTTCCAACAAAATATAAGTTATATGTTTTTGTTTGTGCAAGCTAAGAGGGTCTTAACATGATAAAAAAAAATTCTTTCTTTTTTAGATTGTAGATATCGGTCTCCTCTAGTGCCGCATATAACTCATTTAGGAAATGGTTAAGCCGACAAAAAGTTATAGCAGAAATAAGAGAGGTATGTATTATAGGATTTTTATATATGTCAAGACAAAAATAGTAAACATTATTAATTTAAAAAAAAAAAATGTATATTTGGAATATGTAGAGCCAAATATATATGTTTCTATAGTTTCGTCAATAACTGAATTATGTAGCCTATATAAAAATAATGTCAAAAACAAATATATGGAGAGGAATTCTTAAAAATGGAGGATTTTATGTATTTGCAGACCGAACCACTAGGTTTTTCATCCCGAACCTAAATCCGAGGAAACCAACTCAGCAAACATGTATGCTAGAGTTGTCATATTAGGGACCTAACCTACCTAACCCCTCAAGTGGGTAGAATAAAATGTTTTCATGTAATAAAGGTCAATATTAATAAGGCCTCGCCCTCGAACCACTAATCCTAACCCCCTTGTCACTCCCCTCAAGGTCTAGAAATTAACTAGGGATGAAATGGTTGAATGCCAACTGAAGGGTCTTTGCTATAATTGTGATGAAAAATATTTTCCAAGGAAAAAGTGTAAGGAACAACAACTTTTTATGGCCATTTCCAAAGATGTTCCGGACGAAGATGTGACAGTTCCACTTGTTGAAGATCCCTCCCTTCCCGATGCTACCCAGGAGCCTGCTGACCCACATGAAGTTGAACCACTCATTTCCTTACATTCCCTCACTGGCATCTCTGCTCTACAAACCCTCAAACTCATTGGCTATATTAAGAATAGGAAGGTCATCATCCTTGTCATATTTCCCCATAAACTAATTTCTATATTCGTGTTGTCAATAATTTTCAAATCATGATAGCCAATGGTGGGTCCATGAAATGTGGTTTGCGTTGTGAAAATCTGCGTCTTCAAATTGGACATTACCAGTTGAAATCTCATATTTTTTCCATTGAAATGGGTGGTTGTGACATTGTGCTAGGTGTTGAATGGTTACGCACTTTGGGTCCCATTCTTATGGATTTTAAGGAATTAACCATGAAATTCCAAAAGGAGGGACAAAGGTATCACTTCCAAGGTCTCACAGTTGTTTATCCTGAGATCATCAGTTCCCATCACATGGAAAATATCCTCAAGAAAGGCCACTTCGGTATTATTGCTCAACTCCATTCCATTCACTTCATTGAGACACCCTATGTGCATCCCGACCTCCAAGCTATTCTCTCCAAACATCAAGTTGTTTTTTCCACTCCTCGGGGACTTCCGCCTTCTTGTGGTGTTCATGATCATTCCATACCCCTTTATTATGGCAGTCTTCCTCCCAATGTTCACCCTTATCGTCATCCCTTTTCCCAAAAGAATGAAATTGAGAAAATAGTGTAGGAATTTCTACAAGAGGGTGTTATTCGCCCTAATACCAACCCTTATTCTTCTCATGTGGTCAGGGTACATAATAAAGAAGGTACTTGGCACATGTGTCCTAAATTTCGTGCCCTCAATAAACTCACCATCAAGGACAAGTTTCCCATTCTTGTCATTGATGATCTCTTGGATGAGTTGAGTGGTGCTCAGTATTTCACTAAACTTGATCTGTGTTTTGGCTACCACCAGATACATATGCAAATGTTGACATCCCTAAGACAACCTTTCAAACTCATGAGGGTCACTATGAGTTCTTGGTCATGCCCTTTGGCCTGTGTAATGCCCCCTCCACCTTCCAAAGCCTCATGAATCATGTCTTCCATCCTTTTCTCCGTCATTTTGTCTTGGTTTTCTTTGATGATATTCTCATCTATATTAAAACTTGGAAATCCCATATTTCCCATGTGGATCAAGTTTTTCATCTACTCTCTCAGCATCAACTTTTTCTCAAACATTCTAAATGTGCCTTCAGCACCTTGAAAGTTGAGTACTTGGGTCATATTGTTGGCAAGGATGGTGTCCAGGTGGATCCTAAGAAGATTGAAGAAATGCACGATTGGCCTCGCCCTAAGAATATCAAAATCTTGCGTGGTTTTATGGGTTTAACAAGATATTATTGCAAGTTTGTTCAGAATTATGAAATATTGTGGCACCTCTCACTACTCTACTTAAAAAAAATTCTTTCACTTGGACTCCTACAACTAATTTGGCCTTTCAAGCATTGAAGGCGGCTATGTGCACTACTCTGGTCTTGGCCCTTCCTAATTTCACAAGAACTTTTTCCTGGAATGTGATGCCTCCGAGAGAGGAATTGGAGTAGTCCTTATGTAAGAGGGTAGACCTTTGTCCTTTACCAACAAACAATTTTCAGAATGCCATTTGGGCCAATCAATCTATGAAAAGGAAATGTTGGCTATTATGCATCCAGTGGATCTTTGGTGCCCTTATCTCTTGGGGCAATGCTTCCAAATTAATACATATCATCAAAGCCTCAAGGATTTTCTGGAGCAACGAACTTCCTCTCCAGAGAAACAAAAATGGGTAACTAAGTTCTTCGGATATGATTATGAGATCATTTACAAGAAAATGTAAAGAAAATGTGGTTTTTGATGCTCTTTCTCAAAAATATGAAGATGAAGGGTCCATGTTCTCCCTATCCTTCATTGTACCAGATTGGCTCCAAGTTGTTCTCCAGGAATGGCTACAAGATCCTAAAATTTTGCATCGAATCCAATAATTGCAAGACAATTCTCCAGTTTCCCTCGGGTACTCTTGGCACAATGATGAGCTTCACTACAAAGGCAATTTGTATTTAAGTAAATAGTCCCAACTTAAATCCACAGTGCTTTTTGAGCTTCATGCTACTCCCACAGTTGGGCACTCATGGTTTACAAAAACCTATGACAGGGTCAAACATTTTTTTTTGGGATGGTATGAAAAAGGACATTCACACTTTTGTGGCAGAATGTGATATTTGTCAATGTAACAAGGGAGAAAAAATAAAAGCCCCTCGCACACTCCACCCGCTATTTGGAGGGACATCTCTATGGATTTCATTGTGGGATTACCTAAATTAGGCAATAAGTTAGTCATCATGGTGGTAGTTGATCGTATTTCCAAGTATGCTCATTTATGTGCTCTTCAACATCCATTTACTGCATCCATTATGGCTCAACTTTTCATGGATCATATCTTCAAGCTTCATGGCATGCCTCATTCTATTGTTTCTGATTGAAACCCCACTTTCACCAACAATTTTTGGAAAGAATTGTTCAGGCAACAGGGCACCCAATTGCATCTCAGCACCGCCTATCATCCCCAGATTGATGGTCAAATTGAAGTTGTCAACAAGTGTTTGGAGACTTATTTGAGTTGTTTTTCCTCTGAAAGGAAAAATCAATGGGCTCAATGGTTACCATTAGTTGAATGGTGGTACGACACTTCTTACCATACCGCTACTCGCATGACTCCTTTTGAAGAAGTATATGGACAAAAGCCACCTTTTGTTCTCTCCTACATGCCATGTGTCTTGAAGGTTCAGGCAGTTTAACAAACACTTATAGTTCGAGAAGATATTCTTCATACCCTCAAAGAGAATTTGGTCATGGCTCATAATCACATGAAGCAACAAGTCGATCAAGGTCGCTCAAAACATCAATTTTTTGGAGACTAGGTATTTCTTCGACTGCAACCTTATAAACAAACTTCACTCAAGGCCGAACATTGTCAGAAACGAGCGCCTAAATTTTATGGTCCTTATACAATTCTCAAGCGTGTGGGATAGGTGGCCTATCGGTTAGCTTTGCCTAGTTCTTCTAAGCTCCATCTTGTTTTTCATGTCTCTTGCTTAAAGAAGGTAATTGGAACTAAGTGCCAAACTCAAACCAACCTTCCCAAGTTGGATGAAGAAGGATCCGTCTGGTTTCATCTACAAGCAGTTTTGGACCAACGTGACCATCGTCTTCATTAGTGCACCATCAAGGAAGTGTTAGTCCAGTGGAAAGATACAACTCCTACAGATGCCACCTGGGAGCCAACTAACATTCTGCAACAATTTCCTCATCTCAAGCCTTGAGGACAAGGCTGATTTTAATGGGGAGGGCATGTTACGGACCTAACCTACCTAACCCCTCAAGTGGGTAGAATAATATATTTCCATGTAATAAAGGTCAATATTAATAAGGCCTAGCAATAAGGAGGAATAAGTCAATTGTAAGAAGACCTAACAGAAGCTTCCACTTCTAGAAGGATCTTCCTCTAGATTGTTCTTTTGAATAGATAGATTTAGTATAAATAAGGTAGAGGGTATGAGAAGTTTTTTCTTGGAAAATTATTGTAATAGAGCTCTGCTCTACTGGAGTTTTCCCCCTCGAAGAGGCAAGTGAACATTGTTTCCTATCAATAAAGGTATAATTATGGTGTTTTGGTTCCATATAATTTGTTGTTTTGTTGTTATCTCTGCAATTTTTTTGTATTCTGTTGCTATCATGAGATTATACTATGCATTATTTCTCTATTCTTCTAATATAATAGATCTGGTACCTGACATGTCACTCTCGCCCGAAAAAAAATGAAATTCAAATAACGCATGTGCACGCTCATAGAGTGGGTGCACATTCCTAAAACACGTGCACGTTATTAGAAACAAGAATGTGTGTGCATTCCTGTTAACACAAACAAATTCTCTCTCTCTCTCTCTCTCTCTCTCTCTCTCTCTCTCTCTCTCTTCTATGGCCCCTCTCCCCCCCTCCCTCTATCTTCCTCTCTTTCTCTCTGGCCTACTCTCCCTATCCCTCGCTCACTTTCTCCCCCTATCCCTCACTCA
>JASDQU010101387.1:1050372-1067867 GCA_032191745.1 Picea mariana
GAGAGTATTTTTCTTACCCGTCATATGTTTTGATGCACCGCTATCAATGAGCCATGTGTCCTCTCTAGGTGATACAGATCCTAAGAGAGCTGACATCAAGACATGGTCCTTAATCATCTTCATAGGTGGTTCTTCATCTTCGGTTATGTGAGCATGTTTCCTTTTGTGCTTCCTCTTGTACTCTTCTCTTCTAACTGGACAATTATTCACCTTGTGTCCCATCTTATCACAATGATAGCATTGTATAGATGAGAGATCTCGTCCCTTGCATTGTCCTTTCTTCTGAAAAGTTCTTGAATGAGATTCTTGGTTGTTGAATTTGTTTGATGGTTGCAGTTCTCTATGAGATTCCCTTTTGAAGTAGGGTTTCTTCCTTCCTCCTTTTGTATGTGTAGCTAGGGCTTGATCATCGTCCCTTGCTAGTAGTGCTTCACAGTTGGCTACCCTTGTCTCTTCTTGGGTGCATTCTTCCCATAGGTTCTCAAACTGTAGTTTCTCCTTTATGCCACATATTGACTGGATGAAAGCATCCCAAGGTCTTGCGAGACCATTTAGGGTTGTTATTACGAATTTGTCTTTGTCGATGGTGTCTCCAATCGCTTTCAACTATTCTTTTATTTCTGAGATTCGGGAGAAATATTCTTGAATCATTTCTCCTTTCTGCATCTTGGTATTCTTCAATTGAGTTATTAGATTCATCTTTCGATTGATGTTATTTCCTTCATATAGTTTTCTTAGAGAGTCAAACATTTCCTTCGGAGTCTTCTTGGACAATACATATGGGATCAGGTGGTCTTTGATTGAATTTGCAATGATTCTTTGAGCCCTGATTGAGTCCTTCTGATGCTTCGCTTTCTCTACGGCATCTTCAGGTTGCTCCACTTCTTCTTTGATAAATTTTGCTAGGTCATTCTCTGCAAGGATCAAACCGATCCTATACTTCTAGGCACGAAAGTTGTCTATGCCTTCTAGTTTCTCAACAAGCTTTGTGCTTGCAGACATCTTGTACTTGAGGCTATGAAAATGACCAAAAATTGAAAATGCTTAAAATCAAATTTTGACCTTACCAGGAGGTGCGCTTGGCTGAGGTGACTAGCCTCGTGTCCTTGGATCTGAGAAAATCCATTTTTTACCCCGTCAAATCTGATCTGTGGATTTCTGGACTGGTGCTTCTGGTACTTATGGTACTTATGGTACTGGTTTTCTAGTACTTCTAGTACTTTTGTGAAACTAGGGTTTCACTTTCCGGGAGATCCAGCCACTGAAAAGGTGCGCTCTAGGTGCCAAATTGATCCTGTGGGGAGGGCACAACTTTCTAGGTGTTTAGGGAGCTGAAAAGAGTTACTTTTGCAAAACCCTAATTTGCAGGTGCTGCAACAGTGACGTTTTTCCTCTTGCAAATTGTGCTTCCTTCAGGTTGGCTCTAATACCATGTTAATGTTTATGCCATTATTATAGTTCTTTGCATTTCAATAGATAAGAGCATCATAAGAACAAGATCACTGAGAAANAAAAACTTCCTTATCATAAATAGCTTATACAATGTTCAAGAGATAACTCAAACCAATACAGATAGTCCTCCCCAAGAGATGTGCCACTCTTATTGTCCTCTCTCTAACTGGTAATTGCAGCTTGCCTCATAAGATAATGAGCAAGTGAGTTGTGTGTTTAAAGTGAGGCGCTAGCCTCCTATATATACAAGACTGGCAGGTGTGAAAGAGTTTCACTGGCAGGGCCAACCTCTCACTCTGGGTGAGTAAACCCACCTTTAATTACTTTTGGGTCTTCAATAATAACTGCTGGGGCCGACTTCTTATTCTGCCTATTACAATTGTCTGATGACCAATCCGCAAAAGGGGATTTGGTCCTAATACAATTACCGACATGATTAATCCACAATGGGGATTAATCCTAATAATAAAATAACAATAATAATAAGAATGTTATTCGCAGTTACATTATTTCAACAAGAAGAACAAGACATCACAACAAAAATGGAAGATTTCCATGTTTGAATACCATCAAACAAAACAATTGTTATAGAATCATCCCTAATGAAAGAGATATAGTGTGATGTCCTATGTTTACACACCATAGCTTAAAATATTTTAATATTTACAGCCAAAAGAAAACTCTTCAGCAAAGACTGTCCACAAATGTTTTTGAGTAGAGGAGCCATAACCAAAGTTTTCTCCATCCCGACATATACAAGATTTAACATAGAAAAGCATCAAAACTATTAAGGATTTGAGTTAATAAGGACACTCTAGATGACTTGGAGGTTTAATAAATGATCCATGGAAAAAAAACATGCTCAGTTCCTTCATTGACTTTGGTAATAAGCCATGTCTCAAAATCCATCTACAAGCCTTCTTTAGAGAGGAGATTTGCCTCCTTGTTACATTCCTTGTATACATACCGAATAGAAAATGAATCATAAGTGGCCAATATTCTGAATATTTCATCAAGTAGAGAAGACAATAATATATAGTGGCACCACTGAGTCTTTCTGATCCAACTTATAATAATCAGAGTCACCAAATATCTGAAGAGAAGAAACATATTTTTTCTTTTGCAAACAATAATAACAGTTTTAGAGCCAAGAGTTATAAATAGTTGTTTGATCCGGGACCTAGCCCCATTTTTATCCTGAAAGAGAGATTTTGTGTCAGGTGTAGAACTGCTCCCCCACCACAAATTGTATTATTTTTTTGAGAGGCTCCATCAAAAGAATCCCATGGTTTGTTGAAGCCAATTTGTTCTTCATGAATGTTTCAAATTGTACCACAATCCTTATCTTGGGGAAAGTGAGATAGAATTTCAAGTCCTTATGTAGCAATGAGATCTGGAAGGGTGGTCTTGTCTTTAAAGACTATTGAGTTTCTAGCTAACCATACTCCCCATAGTATGATGAGAGGAAGAGCCTTTATATTCTTGTTGTTGGGTTGTGAGAGCCATTCCTTCCATGCCTCTTCAACCAATTGGACTTGCCACTTACAAGTTTTTCCTAATGTACGAGAGCTCTCCTCCTATATTTTCTTTAAAAAAGGACAAGAGATAAAGAGGTTCACTCTGGATTCCTCATTGGCCTTGCATAGTGCACACCATATCGGTCCCTCCACCTTTCGACATTTCATTCTATCCCAAGTGGGAATTTTGTTCTTAATCAGACACCACATAAAAATTTAAGCAGGCTCCCTCTGTTGGAGATCTATGATCAGTTGTGAGTATCCTATCTTTGGGGTGTAAACCCCATGGGGGGTAATTTTTCCAAACCAACTTTTCATCCCTTTCTGTTATTATTATATGTTCTTCCTTTAAAGAGGTTGTGTAAGTATCCCAACCATTTGAGAATTCTTCCCCCAAGCCGATTTGATCAATTTCTTTCCATTCTTGGGACCAGATAGAAGTGCAACCCTAATCGACAATTTGACAGATATAATAAAAATCATTTGTGTTTAGTTGTCGAACCAACTCCTATGGTAGGATATTATTATTCCCACTTCTAGTCCATGGATCTGTTCCCAATTTGACTTTGTTTCCTTTTCCTACTCTCCATGTTAGGCCCTCTCCAATGTTTGTAAATGATTTTAAGAGGGATTTCCATATAATTGTACAATTTTACCTTCCTTTTATCAAGATTTTGATCCAATCTTCTATCGATTCCAGATGGATATACTTTTGGATGACCACCTTAGTCCACAATTTTTTTGTGTTAATCAGTCTCCAACTAGACTTGGCAGCTAATGCTTTGGAAAAAAGGAAAATGTTTTTTAATATCCACCCTCCAAGAATTTTTGTAGTTGTCACCTCTTCCCATTTTACCCATGGCAATACGAATTGGTCCTTTGAACCTCCCCAAAGGAATTTGAAGAAAATCCTCCTTATTTTTTCCAAAATACCTTTGGGAATCTAAGCTAATGACATCCAGTAAACATGAATAACTTATAAAACTGATTTTACCAGAACCATCCTTCCTGCTCTTGATAGCCATATGAAACTCCATACTTTCAACCATTTTTAAAAATTTTCCAAAAGCCAAAACCAATTTGTTTTTCTATATTTATTTGGCTTTAACTGAAAGCCTGAGTATTTTATACTTTCATTTAGATTCTTTGTATCCCATATGTTCTTCTGCCTCCATGTTGTGAACTGAAAGTGTGGACTTTCAATCATTTATTCGCATTCTCGTGGCTCTTTGAAACAACCCCAAAATCTTATTTAAAGTTTTTGAATCATTCCTTAGGCCGTTGCAGAAAATCATAACATCATCCACAAAAAGGAGATGAGTCACTTTTAAATTTATGGATATAGAGATACCTTGAAATTCCCCATGTGTTTTTTCCTCTTCGATGGCTCGACTAATCCCTTCTGCCACCAGCAAGAAAAGGAGTGGAGATAAATGACACCCCTGCCTCAGACCCCTCTCAACATCGAAGAAAGGGGATGCTAACTCATTAATCAGAAATGCAAAGGATATTGTTCTTAAGAAACACATTACCCAATTGATAAAAGGTACCTCAAATCCCAAGTGAGTTAGAAGCAATCTGATGTAAATCCAACTAACTCGATCATATGCTTTTGATAAATCAATTTTTAAGATTTATCCTTTGGTTCTTCTCGATTTTAAACTGTGCATAACCTCTTGTTCCACCCCAATAACTTCATGGATTTGTCTCCCTTCCAGGAATCCAAATTTTTCCTTAGATATATTTTCTGAGAGAATGGTTTTTATCCTCCTTGCTATAACTTTTGACACCACTTTGTAAATGAAATTACATAGCGAGATTGGGTGAAAATATTCCATGGAGACTGGATCATCTAATTTGGGAATAAGGGCTATGAAGGTGGGATTTAAAGGGGTGTGCATGTGACCTTCAAATCGAGTTTCTTCAACTACTCTGAGAATATCTTCCTCGATTAGTTCATAGAGACCTAGAAAGAATTCAATTGTCCAACCATCCGGACTAGGGCTCTTATCCTTATGAAAGTTGTGCAATACCTCCTTGAGCTCTTCTTCTGATATCTCTTCCATCAAAGCTCTGTTTTCATCTTATTCAACAAATATGGGGAAGTAATGTAACACACCCATCCTTAAACTTGCTGGGCTATGCCACAAAGAAACTCTTGTGGAACTGTATAAACAGTGCCATCCCCGACCACCTAGGCCAGGCCATGCCACTCCATAGTAACAATAATTTCATATGTATATAATATAAAACTTAAACAAACAAACATATTCTGCAAATACACAGATTCATGCGGAAATAACAGTAACAATATACATGCAACATACACAGGAAAAACCCATAAACATTAACAAAAGTATAAACACACAACATGTAAACTAATACACAATTGATACTTATCTTTGTTAGAATACAACCAACTGCGTGCATACCTTCCATGATTCTCCCAGCCTTAGAACATATTGTTCATAACTTTTGGTAGTGGGTCACCCCCAAGCTGGGACTAAACTCCACTTGGGTAAAGGGATTCCTAGCTAAGCTGAGATGAATGAGACAACGAGAATGATATCGTTCCAGGAGACAACTCCAACTAACATCCTACAACCTATGATTCCCCACATGCATGTCCTACCCCAGAAAGTGTGCCCCTTCTCTTCTCAATAGTACTTCGGTTGCCCCACTTCCCTTCTAGAGCTTCAACAACAGGTTGGATAAGAATTCTCAGAGCACTATAGTTGTAGTTGGGCTCCCTCAGGAAATCAATTTCCTAGAATTTCTCTCACTTGGAGAGAGTTTCTCACTGTCCTGACAAACCGCCTCTTATGTTCAGTGTTTAAGTCAACCAGTTACAAGCTCAGGTGAAGGCAAAAATAGAAAATGGTTATGGAACAGGTGAAGGCAACAATAGGGATCAGTTAAGGAACAATATTGGCTCAAGTACGATACAATACTAGCTCGGATATAGTATGGCTATGCTACCCATGACAGGGAGGTACTCCATACAACTTTTGGGTTGCAGAGGTCGAACGATGGAGTTACCAGCATGAAACAATGGCAGACTAGTGAATCATGAAAATGCGAGGGTGACTGGGGAGATTCATACCTAATGAACTAATTTTCCCCACATATAATTGCATGCACACTGATTGACACATGGCCCTCCAGGAGCTCGTTCCTCTCCACTTGTCGATCATTCCCCTTCCCATAATAACTTAGGATAATATGAGATTTATCCTTTCCTTAGTCTTTTGGAATAATAATATAATATTCTCTTAGAGATAATCCCTCTAGCTTATCCTCTTTTCTAGGATCTTAACCCTTCCCTTTCCCTTCCTAGTGAAGTTTATTCCCCCATACTTTTTTATCATGGTTGGTCTACATGCAATAATGTATTATATTAATTATATGAGTGTTTACATATACAAAAATAGGCTCATTGGCCTTTAGCATCTAGTCTCTCTGACCAAATCATCATATAAGCCTCCTGGCTTATAATTATCTGGCTCACCAACCTATACAACATGTTTGCAATTCAACTAGGGCTCGGTCTTGGGGTATTACATTCCCCTCCTCTTATTTATGAACTGTTATCAATGCATATTATTTACATATTACCATCAAAAATTTCAAAATCTTCAAAAAGATGCGGGTATTATGCCCGCATAGCATCTTCATCCTCCCAAGTTGCATCCTCAGGACCGTACTAGGTCCATTGAACCTTTATTAGCTCTATGGCTCAATTTCGGAGATACTTGATCTTCCGGTCTAGCATGCACACCGGATGCACTTGAAAAGCGCCTTCTTGCTCCACCTGAATCACATTCCAATCAATAACATGATTAGTATCAGGTACATACTTTTTGAGCAATGATACATGGAATACATTATGAATAGACATTGATGCAGGTAATGTAAGCATGTATGCTACATGACCAATCCTCTCTAGGATTTCAAATGGACCACAATAACGAGCTGCCAACTTTGAAAATTTTCCCAACTTCAAGGAACTTCTGTTGGCCTTCACTTTAAGGAATACATGATCACCCACTTTAAATTCCCTGTGAATTTTGCTCTTATCAGCATAGTTTTTCTTCCTTCCTTGAGCAACCTTTAAATTCTTCTTTATTTTAGACATATCCTCTTCCATTTCTCTAAGTAAATCTAGCCCAATCTCTCCTCTATCTGCTGGGTTGTCCTAGCTTATAGGTGTGTTGCACCTTCTACCATAAAGTGCCTCAAATGGGCTCATCTTTAGAGATGCTTGGCACCCATTGTTATAAGCAAACTCTACCAAGTGTAGGTATTCTTCCCATTTTGATGGTTTATCCATCACATACATCATCAACATATCCTCAATCACTTGATTCACCCTCTTTTTTTCCCATCAAATTCTGAATGATAAGTTGTGCTAAAATTCACATTTGTTCCAAATCCTTTAAATAATCCTTTCAAGAAATTTGATGTAAACTTTGGATCTCTGTCAAACACAATTGTCTTGGGTATACCATGCAATTGAGCAATTTCCATCATATGAATATCACCAACATTAGTTTCTTTGTGAGTGAGCTTCACTAGAATGAAATGGACAACTTTGGTAAGCTTATACACCACTACCATGATAAAATCATGTTGCTTGCTTGTTTTGGGTAGTTTGGTGATAAAATCCATTGTTACTACTTCCCATTTCCATTCAGGAATGGGTAATGGCTGCAACAACCCAGCTGGGTGTCTATGCTCATCCTTGGGTACATAAATTCTACCTATATACCTGAGAGTTTCATCAATTCCTAGCTTGTAGTCCTCATTGTTCTGCTGCAAAATACCTTGTTGTAATTTTGCCATTAATTCTATGAAAATCTGATTTTGCAGCCTCTAAGATTCTATCTTTCAAATCAGATTGGTACATGATGATGGTTGTAGCATGAAACTCATGCACTCTTCTATTGAGTTGGTTGATAAAATAATTTTTTCAGACCATTATGGTATGTCCTCAGCTCAAACCTTTTCCCCATGAGGTAGTTCCTCCACTTCTTCAAGGCATGCACTATGGCTGCCAAATCCAAATCATGAGTGGCATAATTCCTTTCATGCTCCTTCAACTTCCTTGATTCATAACCTACAACATACCCATTTTGACTAAGGACTCCACCAAG
Source organism: Picea mariana (assembly GCA_032191745.1). NCBI lineage: Eukaryota > Viridiplantae > Streptophyta > Pinopsida > Pinales > Pinaceae > Picea > Picea mariana. The sequence goes on from JASDQU010101387.1 coordinate 1,058,495, forward strand.
TCCTCCTTTACATGCATATGTGCATACAATGAAGTCTTCATTTGGATCAACAATCCTTAGTATTGGAGCATTGGTTAATAGTTGCTTCAAATGTTGGAAACTCTTTTCACACTCCAATGTCCACTAAAACTTCACTCCCTTCTTTTCCAAGGAAGTGATCAGGTGTGCAATATTTGAGAATCCTAGAATAAATCTTTTGTAGTAGCCTGCAAGGCCCATGAAGGATCTAACTTCTGTCACATTCTTAGGCGCTGACCATCCTCTAATGGCCTCAATCTTTTCAGGATCCACTGCTATCCATTACTCGTATATTATATGCCCCAAATAATGAATTTGGTTCTAATAAAATGAGCACTTGCTCAATTTGGCATAAAACATGTGCTCTCTTAATAATTGTAATACCATATTCAAGTGTTGATCGTGCTCTTCTTCTGACTTGGAATATATAAGAATTTCATCCAAAAAGACAATGACAAATTTATCTAAGTATTCTCTAAAAATACCATTCATTAAACACATGAAGACAACTGAAGCATTTGATAACCCAAATGGCACCACTGTGAACTCATAATGACCATACCTTTTTCTGAAAGAAGTCTTGATGATGTATTCATCTTTAATTCTTACTTGATGATAACCTAACTTGAGATCAATCTTGGAGAATATTTTTGCATTCTTCAACTGATTAAAGAGGTCATCGATCCTCGGAAAAGGATACTTATTCTTTATAGTTACTTTGTTCAACTGCCTGAAGTCAATACAAAGTCTCAATGTTCCATCCTTCTTCTTCACAAATAATACTAGAGCACCCCAAGGTGACACACTTGGGCGTATATACCCCTTCTTCAGTAGCTCTTCAAGTTGCATTTGCAACTCCTTTAATTATGGTGTACTCATCTTGTAAGGGGTCTTGGATACTGGAGTTGCTCCAGGCATCAGATTTATAAAGAAATCAATATCTCTTTTAGGGGGTAATCCTAGTATTTCTTTAAATACATCCTCAAACGCGTTCAGAACTACATAATCTTCAATATTTGACACTCTATCTTTAGTTATCTCTTCCATATGAGATGAAACATCCTTTTCTATAATATTTCTTCAGCTGCAAAGATGAAATTTCTTTGACAGTTATTGCTCTAGGAATTCCCTGCACTGTTCTTAGGTTCCCTTCTTCATCCCAACAAATAAATGATTTATTATAACAGTCTGGGATAGCATGGTGTTGGTTCAATCAATCCATACCAATTAGACATTCTTAGGAACCTATAGGAAAGATGTTCAAATATTCCCTAGTGCTCAGTCCATTCATGCCCACTAGACATGACTTAACCATCTCATTAAATTTTATTTTGGCTCCTGTAACCAGCTGCACCAACCAATATTTTCCATGCTTGCATCTTGGCAAATTCAATCTTTCCACCACCTTAGGATCTATATAACTTTGACTAGCTCTCGAGTCAGATAACATTGCAATGGTTTGATTGTTGATCATACCTTACACTTCAATCATGTGTGATCGAAACTCAACTTGCTTGTTGTCCAGGGATGCATAGATCATGGGTACATTCCTACCCATGTTCTTCCACTATTTCAGCTTGTTGTACATTGTGAACAACTCTCACTTTTTAACTTCTGTGAGGACAATATCTATAATTATGATCTCCCTCACAACCCCAACATTGAATAGGTGTCTGCCTTGGCATTTGCCCCCCTGTCTCAATCATTCTAGACTCTCTAGAAGTTGGATGTCCCTGAGGACTATTTGTGAAGAATGGTGGCTTATTCCCCTTCTTCCTTTGTTCCACCTTGAAATTCTTCTTTTCTTCCCAAGATTTTTGGAAAGTTGTCTTTCCTTTATGATGATCATATAGGCATTTAGATTTCCTTATGGTCTCCTCCAAAGTTTTGGGATCATCATATTATATCTTGTCACTGATGAATGATGGTAGCCCACTCAAATACCTCTGGGTCTTAACTGTCTCATCCTTGATGAAGGATACATACTCCCTAGCTTGAGTTCAAATAAATCCTTCATTTTCTTGTCATAATATCTCTTAGTCAAGTATTTATTTTGAAAATACTTCTTGAATTTCTTCCAAGTAACATTTTTCTCTTTAATGTGTTGCACCTACACAAGTTGGTCCCACCACATAGATGCCTTTCCCTTGAGATGACAGAAAACAATTCTTCCTTCTGCATGTGAAGAATAATTATGTAATTGAAAATCCTTTCTCATGCCTAGCAACCATGTCTCTGCATCCTCATCCTTCTTGTGCTCACCTTCAAACATAGGAGGTTTGATCTTGTTCATTTCTCCTTGTAGCTCATCCACCCCATACCTATTATGATGCTTCCTGTCAGGGGATGGACTTGAGTTTTTGTGTTGTCCTATTGAAATTCCTTGGGGAGTGATTGTGATGTCTGTTAACACTTCTTGTTCTAACTTTCTCATAAGGAGACTTGTGATTTCCTGATTTGCTTGAGCCATTCTCCTTATCCAATTTATTTTCAATTATGTCCAAGCTCTACATTAACTTCATGTTGAAGTCCTCCTGCTACTCCTTGGCTTTCACAAGCCTTTCATTATCATATTTTTGACTTTGGACATCCTTTTGAAAATTTTTAATGGTCTCTACCATATTTATATTTTCTTCCTTTCCTTCTCCATGTCCATTTGAGTTTGTTCCTTCAATACCCATATGGACATCCATCCCTTTGATATTATCTTCCTAGATGTAATCCCCCTGTGTGTCTTCCATCTCTCTCCACTCTATGTTGATTCTGGTCTGATCTAATAGATGTTGAATCTGCAAAATGTGAAGCCAACAAAACTTGTTAGGTTGTCTGTCTCAACAATTTCATGAAAATATGAACCATTTTGGTTCAATAATATATCAGAATTATTTCTTCTCCTTTTCTGAGAAATTGACTATTCAACTCAATTTTCTAGGTGAAAATTTATATTCTACTGTCCAATATCTTTCCAATGACTACTCCCTTGCTCAATTCTAAGTCTTGAGCATAAAGTTATGGATATTTGAACAATTGTGCTTCCTGAGAGGTAATCCTTGTATTATTCTTCTTCTTTCTCAGAGCTAAATTGGCTCTTGGATCCGTGATAGATCCTCTCTTCAGGTTTACATGCCTTCTTTACCTCTTTAGGTGCAGGTATGTACAAATCGGTACCCCACATATTCCTTCTCCAAGCCCCTTTTTGTCTTTAAAACAATTTTCGGTCACTAACCCTTTTTCTTCAGCCCCCAATCTCATGTGACCACAACCTATGAACAAGTGCTTGACTGAAAGGCACATTTCAGAGCTTCAGAACTTCAGGCTTCGGAGGTTCCACCTACTCCACACATCATTCCCTTCGAACGCCGAAGTGGCGAACTCCTCGAAGGGTAATTCTTCGGAGCTTCGGGCTTCAGAGGTTTTTATACCTTCACACCTTATTTCTCCCGAACTCCGAACTTTTGAATTTTCGGGCTGGTGCTTCGGCATTTCATTACTTTGGCACTTCACTGCTTTGGGCTTCAAAATTTTGGACCACACAACATGCAAAGTTCCTCAAACGTTGAACGAGCGAACTACTTCAGTGTTCCCAGGCTTCAGAGCTTCGTGCTTCGAAAGATCTTGCAACAACATACACACATATCTCTGAATGCCAAATCTATGAAATTCTAAAGTCTCATAAAAAATCACTCACTAGGGGGGTGCTACGTGTCGAAAATATAAAGATGACATGTGGCCTAGTCTACGGATGACACATGTCAAGTTCTAATTGGCCCAAAAGGTCTATGAAAATCCTGAAACAAGATGATATGTGGCATGCTTAGAGTGGTTCCACGTCACCCTAGGTGACGTCAACATGCCATGTCACTCCACTTCTCTGGGACTTTGGAGAACTTCTCAGTACTACACAGAAGATATCCCAAATGTCGAATATCCAAACAGGTCCATGTCACTCTAAGTGACGTCATCATGCCGCGTCACCTCGTCGCTCTGGGACTTCGGGACTTTAGGGCTTCGGAATATCTCACACTAGCACACTTTATAACTCCCGAACACCAAACTTCTGAACAGGTGTTCCCCAGATCTTCGGGACTTCAAAACTTCAGGCTTCATAGGATTTTGCTGCTGAACACCACTCCACCCCCAAACTGCCAAAATTACGAACACTTGCTAATCTTCAGACACGTGTCCCCGAACATGAACGATTTGGATTGGTTTTGGACTTCAGGACTTTGGGGAAAAATCCACTCCATGCAACCACAACCAGATTTCACCGAACTGCCAAACCACTTGGGAATCCAACGGTCCTCCTTATCCCAAATGATCTCAGTGTAGATTCACTTCGAGACTTCGGAGCTTAGGGGATTTTTCCTCCTTTTTTGAAAGTCTTAAAAATTGTTGAAGCAATGAAGTCCGAAGGACTGGAGGGGTTAACCGTTGCGCTCCTTTCCCAGATATAATGGCTATGAATGATTCAGTCCCTTCTCGAATAGATCCTACGACCACTGTGGTTTCACAAACTGCTACACCTCCTGGGATTTCAAACAAAGTTAAGGTGTTCTATCAGTTCCCTTTTAGCACTCATGGATGTTCTGAAACTCAAATTTGGTCCATTTAGACAACAAATCTCTGTGAAACTTTTCCTTCAATTTCCACTTACACGACCCATCCAGGCTTAGTGTTGAAAACTAGGGCTCTGATACCAAATTGTAACACACCCAGCCTTAAACCTGATGGGATATGCCACAAAGAAACTCTTGTAGAACTGTATAAACTGTGCCATCCCTGACAACCCAGGTTGGGCCATGCCACTCCATAATAACAATAATTTCATCCGTATATAATATTAAACTTATTCAAAAAAACATATTATGAAAATATACAGATTCATGCGGAAATAAAAGCAACAATCTACATGCAACATACACAGGTAAAACCCATAAACATTAACACAAGTATAAATACACAACATGTAAACTAATACACAATTGATACTTTTCTTTGTTAGAAGACCACCAACTGCATGCAGAGCTTCCACGATCCTCCCATCCTTAGACCACATTACTCATAACTTTCGTTAGTGGGTCACCCCCGTGCTGGGACTAAAATCCACCCAGGTAAATGGATTCCTAGCTAGGTTGAGACGAATCAGACAATGGGAAGGATCTTGTTCCAGGAGCCAACTCCAACTAACAGCCTACAACCTCTCATTCCCCACATGTTTTTCCCACCCCAGGAAGTGTGCCCCTTCTCTGCTCAATAGTCCATCGGCTGCCCCACTTCCCTTCCAGGGCTTCAACAATAGGCTGGACATGAATTCTCAAAGCACTATAGTTGCAGTTGGGATCCCTCAAGAAATCATTTTCCCAACAATTCTCTCACATGGAGAGAGTTTCTCACGGGCCTAACAACATGCCTCTTCAATCCATGAGCTTGATAACCTACCTCTTCAATCCATGGGCCTGACAACCCACCTCTTTTGTTAAGTGCTTAAGTCAACTAGTTACAGACTCAGGCAAAGGTAGCAATAAAAAATGGTTATGGAACATGTGAAGGCAACAACATGGATCAATTAAGGAACAATATTAGCTCAGGTATGGTACAGTACTAGCTCGGATGTAGTACGGGTATGCTACCCATGATAGGGAGGTATTGCATACGGATTATGGGTTGCAGAGGTCGAACGATGTAGGTTGCAGCATGAAACAATGGTATACAGGTAAATCGTGAAAATGTGAGGGTGCCTGGGGAGAATCGTGCCCAACTAACTAATTTCCCCCACATATAACTGCATGCGCCATGATTGACACATGGCCCTCTAGGGTATCATTCCTCTCCACGTGTAGATTATTCCCCTTCCCATAAGAACTTAGGATAATATGAGATTTATTCTTTCCTTAGTCTTTTTGATTTATGATATAATATTCACTTGGAGATAATCCCTCTAGATTAGCCCCTTTTCTAGGCGCTTAACCCCTCCCTTTCCCTTCCTAGTGGAGTTTAGTCCCCCATACTCTTTTATCGTGGTTGGTCTACACACAATGATGTATTATATTAATGATATGAGTGTTTACATATACAAAAATAGGCTCACTGGCCTTTAGCATCTAGGATCTTTGACCTAATTATCACATAAGCCTCCTCTCTTATAATCACCTAGCTCACCAGCCTATAAAACATGTTTACAATTCAAATGGGGCTCGATCTAGGGGTATTACATGTAAAGAAAAATTATTACTACATCTACCATTGAAACCCTCACTTCTTCTTTAACCAAGTTTTGAAAATGTTCCTTTCCTAGCTGAACCAAACCTTCGAATGAAGAAACATGTCTTCCCTCTATGTCATTTAGGCTCCAAACAATATTGTCCATTTTTCTTCCCTTTGCATATGCCTGGAATAATTTATTTTTTTCATCTCCACTTTTAAGGTAGATCGCTCTGCTTTTGAGGCGCCAAGCTGCCTCTCTGTCCTCCTGTAGTTTTCTCCTACGTTTTTCCATATTTTGCATAGTTTCCTTTGTTACCGCTGATTTGTAGCCTCCTCCTTCCGAGTCATAGATCGCCTGTAGTGCAAATTTGATATCTACTAAGTCCTGAGATTCATGTTTTCTCTTTGCATGATACCATTCTATTGTAGTTTCCTTAACTTGTTTTATATTCACTGCAAACTGTACTCCTTCCCGAAGCCTTGAGTTGGCATAAAAAGGTATCCAATGTTCCTTGACTAGTGAGAGAAAAATCTCCCCCTTTAGCCATTCTAAATGAAAATTGAAAGGGATAGCCATTTTTATTTATCCTACTACAATTTCCAAGAAAATAGGAAAGTCGTTTGATTCTCCTCTAGACCCCACCCATTTCCTTATCTAGGCAACGACCTCCATCAAGTTTTTTGTGATCAGGAACTAGTCAATCCTTTTCTCAACATGATCCTCTCCTACCCTCTTATTTCTCCAAGTCAAACATATATTTATTGGGGGAATATCTATCAAGTTATTTCTTCTCATAAAAAGTGAGAAGAAGTCCATTAGAGGGTCTATTTGAGCCCTGGGACCCCAAATCTCAGTTGTCCCCAGTGCTAAATTTAAGTCACCACCCACAATCAACCTTTCGAGATTCATGAAGGATTTTTGGGCCAGTTCTTCCCAAAAAGGAACTCAGTACTGATAAGGGCCATAAATGTTTAAGACTAATAATTCCATGCCCAAGTCTTCCAACAGTTCATTTATGCCCAACCCAGACTCAAAGCCCTAATAATTTTCCAGCTTAACTATTTTTGGGTTCCACTCTATTGCAAATCTCCCATACCGGCCTTTAGCATCTGACCCTAGAAAATTCCAATTTTTGAACATGGATTCCAGCCAAGGGATGAAAAATGCTTCCTCTCCCATTGTTTATTGAAGGAGGATGATGTCTGGCTATTTTAACTCCATCAACACGTGGAGGGAAAATTGTTTTTTTGGGGGGGCACCACTCGCAATTATAAGAGAGGATTTTCATTTGGGAACCCCTTTCGAGGCGTTCTGTGCTCCTAGTGCCCCAAAAATCGAGAGTTTTTTTCCAGCTGACATATCAACCAACGCCCTATTATGATCCTTATAAATATGGGGATTGTGTCCCCTACTCTTACCCCCTTGGGTAGGCATTGGATTTGTCCCCAATCCCTCCATTCGTCTTTGGACAAGATTCAATCGGTTTCGTAATTGATACACAACTCCTTATTTTGTGTCCAGGGATGATTCAGGGTCAACTGGAAAATTTTTTGGAGTGGGAGGAGAAGTTAGGATTTGTGGAGCAATACAATTTGCAATTGGGGGACCGAGAGGGATGAATTTTGTAGTGTTTGAAGCCACGGGGGGGAAATGAATGTTTTTAAGTGAATCAATCTAGTCTTTTCCCATAAGAGACAAAGAATTCACTAAAACATTTATAGTAGGAGGGGGATATAGTACCATACCAAAATGAGAGGTGATACCTTGGATAGGAGCCTATGAAATATGGGTCTAATTTGCTTCCATTCCTTGCTTTGAAGATTGCCCCAGATCAGTTGTAGCTATAGTCTGTGAATCCATAGATTTGTGGTCTTCCTCTTCCTTTTTTGTCATATTGAATCCCCATAGATGAAATCGATTTCCCTTGTTTCCCTGCAGGAGGGGATTCGTCTAACTCTGTCTGTGATGTTTCCATTTTATTTTGTTGTATAGGTCGTAATTCTCCTCCGCGAGCACAAAAAGGAAATGAACATTGACTGGCGTTATTCCCATGCTTATGGCACCGATGACATCAAAATGGGATGCCATCATAATCCATTTTTTGATGAAAATTTGTATGCCCCCAAATCAATTCCATTTCTTCTACTAAGCCTACTCAAATATCTAAATAAACAAGAATTCTAGCTACTGACATTTTACTTATGGTGTGGAATGACCAATCAACATCCATGAAGGTCCCCATAGCATTACTGAACTCCTTGAAGCTTAGTTTTGTCTAGAAATTCGTTGGCAACCCAAGCATATGGACCCAAATCAGGAGGTAATTCATTCTCTTCTTACTTGCATCAAATAGGGGGACCACCTTTTTAGGAGCAGGGGAGTTGAGTCTATGCTCCAAAGTTTCTTCAAAACCCTATCTTCTTCCTATAATTTTTCAAATTTAAACAATATCCATCCTCTTGCAAGAGTGGTTACCTCGGGTAAAATGGAGGTGTGTTTGGACCATGAACTAGACACACAATATTGAATAGTCTTGATGTTGAACTGTCGCCCTCATGCCTTCCCTACCATCGCAGTATTCGTCGTATCCTCCACCTGCGACATTGTTATATATTTTCGTAGAACCAACTTGATGGCTGACCTAAAGGATTTTATGCCCTTGTTCTTTCTTCTTCACACTACCTTCCTATTGTTTTGTGTACTATCGACCCTCTATGCAACCGAAACCAACTTCTATATCCCATGTTCTAAATGGTCCCTCCCTTCCTCCAAGACCCCATTCACTAAAGTAGATCCAACTGTGGGTAACAAAAAAGAGTTTACAAACCTTGAAGAGGGTAAGGGGGGTTCCTCGCCTACACAACCAAGAAGAGGGGTTTGAAAGGGGATAATGGTTGAGAGAGGAAAAGGGATCTCCTCATTGGAATATGGTTTCTTTGTTCAGAAAGGGTTGTTGGGGGATGGCCAAAAGGGGGAAAGTGGTCGAAATCTCCACAAGCAATTGAGAAAATCCTTGTAGAAAGATCCAAAGGGGAAAATGTCATCCCTTCCTGAAGTATGTCGACAGGAAACCAAACTCATGATCTGTTCCTATGTTCCTCCAACCAAGGAAAATGGTTACTCGAAACACCTTCTAAACCCCAGCCTGAG
>JASDQU010101388.1:15101-39103 GCA_032191745.1 Picea mariana
GCATGTGTGTGATTGTTTATTTATTACTGCTCATTATTGGATAATAATTCTACATTGATATAAAATTTGAAGAAAAAGGATTATAATTACGTTATTACTGATTCACCCCCCCTCTCAGTAATCCAACAACCCTTTGATAAATTTCCTATAGTATCATGTGTGTCCCAACATCACTCTTATTTGACGGACGGTTTTTGGTGGTGGTAAGTTAACAATTCCTGCAATCTTTGCAGGATCTACTAATAAACCTTGTTTGCATACTATATGGCCCAATAATATCCCAAACAATGTTCTAAATATGCATTTCTTTATGTTCAGTGATATCTAGCACTATCTACATATTTCTAACATGAGGCATAATACTTCTACATGGCCTTTCAACAGACTGTAGACTGTCCAATCGCCCAGGTATACTTCAAGAAACTGGTGGATGAATTCCTTAAATGCAACAATGACTACTCTAGAAAAGATTGTTGGTGCATTATTCAATCCAAATCACATGACTGTGTACTGGTAAGATCCCCATTATGTCGCAAACATGGTCTTGTATCTATCTTCCTGTGCTATCTTGATCCGATGGTAACCTTAGAATCCATTAGTAAATGAGTAAGCTTCATGTCCTCCTACATTTTCTAACACTTCATCCGTGAAAGGTGTAGGGAATGGGTCATGTAGGAATGCATCATTCAACTTCTTCAAGTCGACACATATCCATATTTCTCCTTGTTTCTTGTCCTGACCTACCATCGGGCTTATCCATTCAAATTCTTCCACTGGCTCTATGATTCCAGCTTCGAGCATTCTGTCGATCTCAAATTTAACTTTCTGCTTGTATATCGGATTTAATATATATGGTCATTGTCTGATTGGTCTCGCTTCTGCTTGGTGTGGTATTTTCATTTCTCCTAGATCTTCGGCTATACCCTTCATCTCTGTAAATGTTGTGGGAAATAGGTCGTTGTACTCGCACAGTAACTCTTCTATGCTTTCCATTAATTTTTCATCCCAATAATCTCTGATGCTAGCCATTTTGGGATGTTCAACTGTCCCGATGTTGACTTTCTTTACCTTGATCGGCGTGGCAATAAATTTTGATTCTATAGATGGGCCCTCCACTTCTCTTTCACCTTCTACTTCTTCGATCTGAATATCACGTGGATCATCTTCATCTGGTGCTTCCTCTTACACATGGTAACATGAAAACAGTTCTTTGATTGTTTGTTTGTTTCGCTATTGTTCTTATGTGATAAGTTTGAATTCTATTTCTTTGATGAATATCACTCCTCTTACCTGTTTAACGGTTGCGTCTATGTTGGGTTTTTCATGTTCAAATGAAAAAGTGACTATGAAATTTTGTTTCAATTTTTTCCAGACCGTAGTTCCCTTGCACAATTCTTGGTTTGTATACCAATTCACTGGTATGCCCTCTAGAGTGTGTATGAATTGATGCGGCCATTCCTCTGGGGTGTCCTTTTCCACAGTGTTCTACACTTCTTCAAGTGTTCCAGTGGTGCTCCATGTCCATCATACATTTGTTGCTTGTTGTTTTTCTCTCCTGCATCAAACCTTATGCACAGTAACTGCTTACATTGTTACCAATCTATGATTTTCTCTTTGTGTGTGCCCCACCATATTGCAGGTGTGGCCTTCAGTGATATATCAAGTGCTAATAGTCTTTGATTCTCTAAAAATTCATCTTCATATTGTGCCAAGAATGTTTCCAAATCGTTTATTCCGTGGAAATTGGGTGGTTCCCTTATCTCCGTACCTACCCATCTTACTGCGCGATCTATTCTTGCACATCTTCTTGTGGACACTTCGTGTAGCCTTTATTGCCAGATCTCTAAACCAGTATCTAAGTCTGTTGCACATGAAGTAATGCTCCGCCAACTGAGTATCCCATATGCAGTTGGGTTCACGTAATCCTCATTGTGCGTAGTTTTTCTATACAACTAGTTGATTTCTTCTAAGTCTAAGCAAGTAGTTTCTACAAAACTCTCCCCTTATGATGGATATAATGGCACAATGACTATGTGTTCTCCTTACTCAAATGTCATTTTCCTAGTATTCAAGTTGATTATGGCCTAGTTGTCAAACACCCAATAGAGACCAAGCAACGTTGGGTAAGGTTTTGTGTCATCCACTATTTCAATGACTTCAAAATATGCTTTAGTGTGCACCCCATCCAAGTCTATTGTTACTCCTTTTAGTCTACCGATTGGTAGGACTCTATGTTGGTTTTCCAGTTTCAATTGAACATGTGAATATCCTAATGTGGGCTCTCCCATGCATTGCCATGTCTTCTTTGGTAATACATTGACTTCAGATACTAGATCTAGTATGATATCTCCCATATTGAAATCTATGATGTTGGCATTTAGTCTGAACTCCCTACTCGTTCTTCTCCTTGTATGTAGGCGATTGACAGTTTTTGGTTCTAGTTTTTTTTCCGTCTCGATGCTACATTTTTCTAGTATGTTTTGAAATATTTTCACAGATGATGGAACATTTCATACCTTTACACATGATTGCAAAAATCCTTTGATTGTACTTACTTGTCCCATGGAATGTATCTCGTTGGTATGATACAATAGTGGAGGCATCTCGTACTCTGGTGCTTCCTTGCTTTGTTGCGCAGTTGAATTCATCACAATGTCCTCCTTCTGAAATTCTTGTCAGGCTTGCTTAAATATCTCCTTCTCCTTCTGTGCATCGAACTAATTCCTTGGTTCGACGTTCCTCTTCACCCATTGGTGTTGTAATGGCTCTTGTAGAACTGCATCATCCCCTGTTTTAGCTCCTTCACAAGTAAATATGTTGATGTTTCGTCCTTCCTCCCTTTCTTCGACTAAGATCCACTGAACATTCTGGTTTTTTTGGTTTCTCTTTTCCTAAATCTTTACTAGTAGTTTTGTACATTCTTCTGTATCATGGTCTGATGTGCGACAATACATACAAGTTGTTGGTGGAAGCAGACATTCTCTTGCATAATGTCATGGTTGTTGATAATTATGACATACCACTGGTCCTCTACATCATCCAAAACCTCCTCTCGCTCATCCTCCACCTCTATATCCTGCTTGATCTCCTCTCGACGTTTTATACTGAGGTGCCTGATTATACTGTGTGGTATTGTATTGAGGTTGTGTTGTGTTGTACTTTGGTTGCACGTTATTATATGATTTTTTCACAGTATTATACTGCTGCTACGCAATGTCGTATGGGGATGGAACTTGATTGAACTATGGTGTGGCTTGCCCAGTCATCATTTCTGCCTGCACTCTATATGCATCTGATGTCATTTCTCACATCAACTCTATAGTTCTACAATATTTGTCGTTGTGGCCTACTAACTTGAAAAAGGTGCAATATGAACTCTTTGGGACTGTCTGGTATTTTTGCATCATCGTGCAGTGATAAGGATCGTGACCTAGTTTCTTGCATATTTCACACCATAGTCCTATTGGTAACTGATTTGGCATTCCTGCTACCATATACTGCACGATTGTTGGACATTTGTTCTTGTGGTGTCATTATGTATTGCATGTAGTACACCAAATGGCTTCCCATTTATCCTTATTCTTATTCTGGTTGAGTTGAAACATTAAGTTCTTCAGATCCTCCTTCAGTTCTTCGATAGTTGGGTATGTATGTTGGTATTGGTTTTCCTCTAGTTGTAGGGTTGCCTGTAGAGCCTCTGCCTGTGTCTGAAACTTTTGTTGTCGCAATGAGTATTTTAAGTGTGGGAGAAATGAATTGAAAAACAAGTGTCGATGTTGCCTATCGGTCATGAGATATTTTGACTTTCCCTTCAATCGCTTGAATATATGGTCAATCTCCCATACAGATTCTCCCAGTTTTTGTCTAATTTAAATCATATTTTTCATGTATTGATATTCTGAACTCGGCTTCTGGAATTCGTTGATTAGTAGTTTCTTGATGTCTGCAATTGTTATGGTTGTGCTTGGTGGATTGTTCGTAGCTAAGATCACATACCAATCCATTTCACGATCCCTTAGTGTAATCGCTAGCTGTGCCAGTTTAGTATCCTCGTATGTAATTTGTTTTGCTACCCAAATATTCTCACAGATGAACAAGTGTTTTTCCAGGTCCTCTGACACTTCACCTTTGAATTCTAGTAACCTGATGGTAGGATCATGTCATGTCATTCTGAATGTTGAACTACTACCTCTGCATGGTATAGATAATTGACTAGTTTTTCCTGAACTAGCTCCTCCAGTTGTTTCTCCTTGTGTAGATGTACCTCCTGATATCTGGCTTTTTCCAAACTTCGGTTGTCTAAACAGTGGTGTTCTCTTTGGTGTATTAGTCACACATGGGTTTATGCATTCCACATTGACATTAATATGGATAGGAATTTTTCCTTCTCTTCCCATTCTTGGACCTCTCGTTTTCCTCTCATGTGTTGCACGCGGGATTTCCTCAATCTATTCCACGGCCCGAAGATCCTCTACCTCTTCCTCATCACTTGCCAAGCCTTCCCTCATGGCTACAACTCTCTTCTTGGTATTCACCTTGTATTGGTAGGTTACTCCACTACACATCTTCCCAATTGTCTCCAATATCCACCTGATCTGGTCGTCATCCATCATGATTGGGCCTAAGGGTTCCTCCTTCTTTCCCTTATCCTTTCCTCCTTCCATTTCTCCTCTTTATGTCAGTGCTTCCCCCCTTCCCCCATGCACACAGGGAAGTTTAGTTTTCTGACTCCATTGTTAGTACACCTTTGTTGTATAACAGTATCTTAATAGAAGTATACAATGATCTAATGTACCTTCCTCGAGGTCCTTGTAGAAAATCTTTCTCCGTTGCATTGTACAACTTCATCGTATCTATTGTAAACTCTATTATAAATCCTGCCACAATACTGTCGAGCCAAAAATCTATTGTGCAGGTGAATTTGTTGTTCATGTGTTTTAACTGCTCAATCTGTACTGGGGTCCACTCTAACTGTCGGATCTGGTTTGTTGCATGGTTATCCTTCAACCTTATTATCCACTCTTGCAATAAATGTGGAAAATCACAGAAAAAGACTTCTTGTAAATCAGTAAACACGTATTTTTCAAGATATTTACGGGGTGTTAGTCTAGGTTTTTGGTTATCTTTTTGTGAAAACTCCAGATCCTTCGTCTTTATCTAGCTTTTGATCTCTGCTTTTGTGGGATTCCATGATCTCAACATCCCCTTCTAGTGGCTCATTGCTCTATGCCCTAATATTTTCTTGATCTGCCTCCGACAGACCTTCAACTTATATCATCTACTCAACCCTCTCATGTTCCTACCAATGACAATGGAACCATTTTTTGGTCTTCAACTGTCTTATATCCTTTCTGAGTTTATTGACCCAGGGTTCATGTATGTTCGGGTTTCCAACAAAGCCTCTAAAACTATTGGCCCTCTTGGAAAACCAGAAGGCAACACAATGCACAAAATGCGTTGCGCAGTCTCACCTGAGATAGATTTAATGGGTGGTTGCAATACTCATGTGTTTACAGCCTAGGATTGAGTGTGAGATATGAGAACTGAATATTGAACCACTATTATAACTTGTAAACCCACTATACTGTCATTTGCGAATACACAAGAATTATAGCAACTCATTCATTAACACAATAATAACTACTGAAAGATGATAAATATATGCATGCATTCATCACATAACACAGATGTTACCATGGTTCACACCCTCCTGGGCTACGTCCACAAAGATTTGGCTCTTGGCTCTTTTATTATAGTATTTTCACATCAGCAGCACCGCACGCGTTACAATTCTTCTCAATTGGGTAAGATCTATATGAGGCAGACTAGATCACACTAGGATCCTCAGCCTGCGATCTAACACTCAAAATATACCCTCCCTAGTACTCTCTAGCTCAACATCTTACAAAATTAAGTCACAGAGAAAAAATATTACATATCACAACAACTCATAAATAACTAGCTAAAATCGATAATACTCCGAACTGCTCCCCTATGATACCTAAGTATCGATATTTATATGTTTTTGGATCCTCGACCATTACAATAAGATGAAAAAACCCTAACCCTAATGTTGTTAGTTCTTCCCTACATGTGTGTGTGTTGTTCTTCATCCTAGCTGTCGCTTTCCTCGTTCATGATTTCTTTCCCAAAATCACCTTACTTCTCCACTTTGGTCTGCTTCCAACAGATACAAATTGTTGGAATGTTACTTGATCCCTAAATGTCTCACTATGGGTGTAATATTCCTCATTACAATATATGATCTCCTTTGAAAAATTAGCAAACTCCACCTCTCCTATAGATCATCAATGTATATGATAGGCTGGCGAAGGAAATGCGCTCTGATACCACTGTAATGTTCCCAAATAGATTTGCTTAGAACATTGAGGTTTTTATGTATTTTTTGGCTGTGGTGTTTTGTCAAATACTTTGTAGATTTTTGTCTTCTTGAGTTTCGTTGGGTTTATGGAGATGATTCTTTGTGTGTTTGCAGCCAACAAATGATAAATATATAGCAATGGAATATACTCAGCAATATGCAAGAAAAATAACACAATAAATAGCCACAAATACCTCAAATCTGATTTTATTGAGATATATATAGCTGACCTCATATAAAATGGAGTAGATATGGAATACATAAAAGAGAATAGAGTGTATGGATGATAATTCCTCCAAGATACAATAGAGAGATGAAGATATAGGATTCCAAAAGGCTCCTCAAGCTGGATACAAAATATCTATATCTCCAAGATTTTCCCTTGTTGTAGATGATTGTCTTCCATAGAAAAATGCGCCCTCGCTGACTATAGCAAGATAATATTTCAGCCTCCTTGAAGCTGGCATCAAACCCCTATGAAAAATGATTCCAAACTATAGATCGTGAGATAGGAAAACTGCCCAGTGAGTCTCCTAGATATTGGGTGAGATCTCACCCTCCAAAACATTGGATCCCCTATGTACAATGTGCCCTCCTGAAGAGAAACACGTCATCCTAAGAGATGGGATGAATGGGATGAAGAATCCACTCCAATACTGATGCAAAAAGGCGCTTGTTGAGCACTGAACACACCCTAAAACTCTTGATCAAATTTTGTCATTTTTGGGTACCACTTGTTTTCTTCACTATCTGACTCAATTTCATTTTGGGAAGTGGTTTATCTTTGTTCGTTTTCATGTCTCTTATCACCTAGTCAGATTTTTTTTAACTTGTGGAACCTCATGTCTAAAATACCTTAACACCTGAATTAAGAATCGATGGATAAAATTTGCACCTAACGCGCTCAGGTTCGGCATCGGAAAGAATTCAAGTAAAGGAATCACACAAACACAACAGTCGTCGAGCATCAATCCTCATCGATATTGGCAGAAGGTGGTTTTGGTTTGCGTAAGTTATTCGCATAAAGTTTTGAGAGATATTTGATCCCCTTCGGCATCGACGAAATACAATAAAGATAGATGTTAACAAAGGACATAAATAAATCACCTATAGTTGATGCCCGATGCACCTTATCGGGATCAGGGAGATCCAGAAAGGTTACAACAATTGTTTGACCGCGATAAAATTATCGTCGATCGTCAATCCCCGATTCGTTTTCAGCATTGAGACTTTTTCAAGGGAGCCGATCCGAGAGCACTTGGGTAAGTTTATCGTCAATCGTCGATCCTAGACACTTTTCAACGTCAGCAAGTTAGGACTTGGTTTTAGAACGTATGGCTCAAATAAATTCCTGACTCTGATTAACACAAGCGAATGAAGTCACTGGTCTCAAATGTCACATGTCGTTACCACATAAGGGGGTCATACAGTCTAGTTTTATCCCAAGTCATATTTTTGGTTCCCTGGGTCCTAGTCACACCTCAAAGTCAGTTTTTCCACGCCAGCGTTGTACGGTAAGATCGATCGTTGTCGAAGCTTTTGCAGGGGATATAAACAAAAATGTTCACAGCACAATCTCTACCCTCGATCCACCAACTGAAAGAGCGGTACGATGGGACGCTGTGGCATTAGATACAATTGGATTTTGGACATTTAAGGAACTAGTTAATGCCCAATCTGTTGGAGAAATTTCTATTTTGGACACACTAGTTCAGTGGGAGTTAACTGACTAGTTCTATTTTAGACTTTCTATTTTTACCATCACTATTATGCATGCATGAATTCCTAAGGAAATCTAACTGCTTGATTGCTTTTGTTAATTATGGAATGGTTTTCCCTATATATGAGTGTATTCCACTCATTCATTGTATCATATTGATCATGATCTATTTATCAATCATCAGCTCATTGGAGTAGTGTGAATATATTTTCTCATTCTTCCATATTGAATCTCTCTTCTTTTCTTGATAAGCTTTTTTTGTACTTGCTTTAGCTAGATCTCCTATGAAGGTTTCCATGAAACAATGACATGGTAACAGAGATATCTTGCTTGGAGCAAGCCAGACAAGCCAAAGAATAAGGAAAATCAAGGTTTCGACGAGTTAAATCCATGGTCATACCTTTCAGCAGTTATTCCTCCCAAAATATTATGTTTTTGAGGAAATGGCCCTCAAAGAGAGTAAATCGGCCCATTTTGGAAGTGGGTTTTCAACCGTTTGGCGATATTCTTCACCGTTTGCTCAGAAAGCAAGCCGCAAGATAGCCTCCTAAAACTGATACGAATCTGTGGTCGTACTTTTCTACATTCATTGCTCCCAAAATATTACGTTTTGGAGGAAATGGCCTCTTTGAAAGTAAATCGGCCCATTTTGGAAGTGGGTTTTGAACCGTTTGGTGAGATTCCTCACCGTTTGCTCAGAAAGTAAGTCGCAAGATCATCTCTTGAAACTGATACGAATTTTCACTTAAAGTGTCATTTCTGTCGTGATTTCTTAATTTTTCACTTGTAGATTGAGAGTAAATTTTTATGGGTTCTTAGAAACAGTGGGAGAGATTGATACGAAAACTATTATACAATAAAAGTTGGTGGTAATCCTCACACCATACAATTATTTTGATTGGAATCCCAAGGTGGCATTCCAACTCAAAAGAAAAGGACTATATAATTTAACAATGCCAACAAAAACAGAACCTACATCAGCAATTGAGAAGATGAGATGGGTGAAACGTAAGGATGAGGCCACGAGACTACTTCTTGATTTAATCCCCACTGATTTTTGGTTTCATGTTGTTGCATGCAAGACTCCAAACAAGATCTGGACCACCCTAGAAGGACTCTTTGGAAAGCAAGATGAGATGCGAGGTCATATGCTTGAGGTAGAATTAAATACCTTAGACCCTAAAAGTTTTGATAATATACAAGATTTTTTTACTAAATTTAAATCCTTGCTTTTAATCTTGGGTGAATGTGGTATTAATAAGGCTACACAAGAGAAACAACTTATTCTAACAATCTTGGCGAACCTAGGACTAGAATACGTTGTATATGTCTCCAATTTCCATTCTGGCAGATGTCTTTTTGGAACAAATTGGAAAATGCCTACGTTGGCTCAGTTCATTGAGTCTCTTACACAAGAGCAGACAAAACTCATACAGATGGGCCTCATGAAAGATCCCAAAGAACATGAACTCACCATGCATGATGGAAAAGGGTCATTCAAACATAACAGGAAGGAGGGATATTCCGAACCTTTTAATGATTCTTCAGGTTCCAAAGACTCTTCAGATTCCAAGAAGAAGAAAGGAAAGCAGTGCACTTACTGCAATAAACTGAATCATGAATGATCTGCATGTATGAAGAAATAGATCGATCATATGGCATAGGCACTTCAGCAGAACAACCTTGGAAACTTCATTCCAGAGGGAGTCAAGAAGCAGAAGGAAGAAGATCTTGCTCCTAAGAAAGCTAATCATCATGCTCTTGTTGCAATTAATTCCTCATCTAATTCATGGATTATATATTCTAGTGCCTCCCATCATATGGCAGTGAAAGAGGAATTTTTCTCTTCCTTNTGGTTCGCCCTATATATGAGTGTATTCCACTCATTCATTGTATCATATTGATCATGATCTATTTATCAATCATCAGCTCATTGGAGTAGTGTGAATATATTTTCTCATTCTTCCATATTGAATCTCTCTTATTTTCTTGATAAGCTTTGTATGTACTTTCTTTAGCTAGATCTCCTATGAAGGTTTCCATGAAACAATGACATGGTAACAGAACTATCTTGCTTGGAGCAAGCCAGACAAGCCAAAGAATAAGGAAAATCAAGGTTTCGATGAGCTAAATCCATGGTCATACCTTTCAGCAGTTATTCCTCCCAATATGTTATGTTTTTGAGGAAATGGCTCTCATGGAAAGTAAATCGGCCCATTTGGAAGTGGGTTTTCAACCGTTTGGCGATAATCTTCACCGTTTGCTCAGAAAGTAAGCCACAAGATAGCCTCCTGAAATTGATACGAATCTATGGTCGTACTTTTCTACATTCATTGCTCCCAAAATATTACGTTTTGGAGGAAATGTCCCACTTTGAAAGTAAATCGGCCCATTTTGGAAGTGGGTTTTGAACTGTTTGGCGAGATTCCTTACCGTTTGCTCAGAAAGTAAGTCGCAAGATCATCTCTTGAAACTGATACGAATTTTCACTTAAAGTGTCATTTCTGTCGTGATTTCTTATTTTTTCACTTGCAGATTGAGAGTAAATTTTTATGGGTTCTTAGAAACAGTGGGAGAGATTGATATGACAACTATTATACAATAAAACTTGGTGGTAATCCTCACACCATACAATTATTTTGATTGGAATCCCAAGGCGACATTCCAACTCAAAAGAAAAGGACTATATAATTTAACAATGCCAACAGAAACAGAACCTACATCAGCGATTGAGAAGATGAGATGGGCGAACCGTAAGGATGAGGCCACGAGACTACTTCTTGATTTAATCTCCACTGATTTGTGGTTTCATGTTGTTGCATGCAAGACTCCAAACGAGATCTGGACCACCCTGGAAGGACTCTTTGGAAAGCAAGATGAGATGCGAGGTCATATGCTTGAGGTAGATTTAAATACCTTAGACCCTAAAAGTTTTGATAATATACAAGATTTTTTCACTAAATTTAAATCTTTGCTTTTAAGCTTGGGTGAATGTGATATTAATAAGGCTACACAAGAGAAACAACTTATTCTAACAATCTTGGCGAACCTAGGACCAGAATACGTTGTATATGTCTCCAATTTCCATTCTGGCAGATGTCTTTTTGGAACAAATTGGAAAATGCCTACGTTGGCTCAGTTCATTGAGTCTCTTACACAAGAGCAGACAAAACTCATACAGATGGCCCTCATGAAAGATCCCAAAAAACATGAACTCACCATGCATGATGGAAAAGGGTCATTCAAACATAATAGGAAGGAGGGATATTCCGAACCCTTTAATGATTCTTCAGGTTCCAAAGACTCTTCAGATTCCAAGAAGAAGAAGGGAAAGTAGTGCACTTACTGCAATAAACTGAATCATGAAGAATCCACATGTATGAAGAAATAGATCGATCGTATGGCATAGGCACTTCAGCAGAAAAACCTTGGAAACTTCATTCCAGAGGGAGTCAAGAAACAGAAGGAAGAAGATCTTGCTCCTAAGAAAGGTAATCATCATGATCTTGTTGCAATTAATTCCTCATCTGATTCATGGATTATATATTCTAGTGCCTCCCATCATATGGCAGTGAAAGAGGAATTTTTCTCTTCCTTGAGTCCATGCTCAAGACCCCCTATTCTCATGGGGGATGATACTCCAGTAGCAGTAGCAGGAGAAGGGAGAGTGGAACTCCACAATGGCAGTTTTGAGAATGTTTTACATGTTCCAAATCTTTCTATGAATCTGCTCTCAATTTATCAAATCCCTCAAAAAGGTAAAAGGTTGAATTTACATCAGATTCAGTTTCAGTAATTGACATCCATGACAATTCCATCATTGCAATTGGTGAGGTGGATCACAAGTCAAGTTTGTATAAATTCACCAAGTTTTCTGACGACAACTCCTCTATTCTACTTACACATAAGGAGAGTACTTTGCATGCACCTCTAGTGCAACATGCATATACTCGTGTTCTTCCATTAGTTTCAGACATCAGGGATGATTCCATACACTCAGACTCTGTACATGGAAATAAGAAGGTAGTATAGCAAGATAAGAAGCTAGCGTTGAAGCTTCAACAAATGCCCAAGAAGGCACATACCACACTTCAAGTAGTAGGCAACCTTGCAGAGAATCCATTGGATTTGAGGATGAATCGATCTCAGCATGAGGAGCCTTCTCATGTACTTTCAGCTTCAGAACCTACGATGCCCATGCATTGCTATATGGTTCAATATATTGATCCAAATAACTACAATAGGGTTGTGGGAAATCCATTATGGAAAGCAGCCATGCAGAAGGAGTATGACTCACTCCTACAGAGCCAGACTTGGAATCCGGTTCCACGTCCACCAGAAAGGAATATTTTCATGTGCAGATGGGTCCACAGGATCAAGAGGTACAAGGCTCAACAAGTTGCCATAGGACTTCATCATATCCATAAAGATTTCTACATCTTCACGAAGACTTTCAGTGAGCAAAATTTTCAGACTTTGCAGGATCGTCTTGCAGTTAAGAACGCGGTTGTCTAGCAGTTGTTATTTTCTTCTTTTGATACATTATCTTTTGAGGGGGGGTTTGTTTCCACGTGGTTTTCCCTCTTTCCTGAATTTTATTCAGTGTTCATTAGTTGCATTGTACATGAGTACCTAAAATTGCCTAATAGTCGGGACTCATTTTTTACTCCATAGTGATGTTCGGGGGGGTGTTGGAGAAATTTATATTTTTGACACACTAGTTCAGTGGGAGTTAACTGACTAGTTTTATTTTAGACTTTCTATTTTTACCATCACTATTATGCATGCATGCATTCCTAAGGAAAGCTAACTACTTGATTTCTTTTCTTAATTATGGAATGGTTTGCCCTATATATGAGTGTATTCCACTCATTCATTGTATCATATTGATCATGATCTATGTATCAATCATCAACTCATTGGAGTAGTGTGAATATATTTTCTCATTATTCCATATTGAATCTCTCTTCTTTTCCTGATAAGATTTGTTTGTACTTTCTTTAGCTAGATCTCATGTGCAGGTTTCCATGAAACACTGACACAATCCTGCATTAGTTGCTACACCGTGCATCGATTAGACAACAACATTTTGAAATTGTGAATAGTAGGAGAGGGTATGTAGATAACTCTAGCAGGGCTATGGATGCTCTCTTGCAGCGGAGCAAGGTCTGTGACATCGGGGTGACTCCGTCGGGGCTATGGACGCTCGCTTGCAGCAGAGCAACACCATAGCAAGTGAATAAGGATAACTAAAGGGCCTGCGGCCAGTGAATTCTTCACTCAACTTTTGTCAAAAGGGGTGTTAGTTAGGGTTACAAGAAATGAAGGTGGAATAAAGGTTGAAAAACCCCACAGGCAGGCCCAGATGCATCAACTAGGGAATTTCAAATGCAAGGATAAAAGAAGCTCCAATAAAAAACTAGTTAGGTTCTAAAATAGCTTTTTCATCAGCTGAGCCCAAGATAGGAATAGATATTCTTATTTCTCCCAATAAGTTTCCATTTGTCGAGCACTCAACACACCCTAAAACTCCTCTGTCAATTTTTTTCTTTTTTGGGTACCACTTGAGTCAGTTTCCCATTACTGACTGACTTGGTCTTATTGGTTTCTTTCTTGATTAAGTCTTTGGGTATTTATGTTGCTATTGTTTCTTGAAGGATAAGTACATGCCGTATTCGGTTCGGAATGCTTGTCATCATTTTTTCCATTGATTGAGCTCATTGATGGTCGGCCAAGGCTTCTTTGTATTCACAAGAAATGCCCATGGACAGACACAGCAATCTAGTGCAGTCAATTTTAGACTCATATTGTGGGAATAGACATGTTGACTTTCAACGATAGAGATCCATCACGCCAATCAGATCGAAAATTTTCATGCATTTGGAGTGTCGAAGTCATGCGGGGTTTAATATCAAGAATTACCCGAAGATCCAAAGTCCTGAAGAGCCGAAGTCCCGAAGACCCGAAGTTCTAAATTGTCGAAGATTCGAAGTAACGAGAGATTTACACGTCACTTTGGGCCCGTACTACTTCGGGAGAACTTCATGCCTCATAGTCAAAAACTCCTGAAGTGGCGAAACACGTGGCACACTCATCATTCATGGCACATGGCACTCATTCTAGGTCATTTGGTTGTGTCATTCTCCCATTTCCATGTGACACATGTCACCCTTCTTTCCATGACACATCAGCAATCGTGACATCATATGACATCAGGCCACCACATCACTCTGGATCCGTACCACTCCAGGAGATTTCCAAGAACAACATTCATAAACTCCCAAAACCTGAACACCCGAAGTCTCGAAGTGAATCTGAAGCGTTAATCAACAAGGACACGTGGAGGCAGATCATTCACTTCGGAGATTTTCCTCTGGGAGAATTCCAAGCACAACATTCAAAACTCCTAAATCTTGAACTTCCGAAGTGAATATGGACCATCCATCGACGAGGACACGCAATGGAAGATCCCCCACTTCGGATATATACGCCTCTTCAGAAGCTTTCCTGAGCAAAGAGATGAAAACTCCCGAAGTCCAAACTCCCAAAGTGAATCTTGACCGTCCAGAGCCAGAGGCCACGTGGAGGTAGATCTCTCACTTCGGAAATACGACACTCCGAAGGATGGTAAAAACTTTGCATTAGAAAGTCTTGAATCCTAAACTCCCGAAGCAATTGTGGACTGTTGATCTCAAATCAACCAACACCATTGATCCTTGCAGTAGGTAAGGAAGGAATATCACCTAGATCAAAGATTTCAACACGATCGATGACCAAACTACATTGCAGGGACGTAAACTTCTCGAGTGTTAATTTATCAAAGAAGTCCTGAAATTGGAACCATGGTATTGTTGGAAGGGTACGTGGCAACTTGTGGGGGATTGCGGGACCAAAGGTAATGTGGACCCAAACCACCCTCGACAACTTTCGCAATCACATCTTGACCATCCATCAGCAAGGACATGTGGAGGCAGATCATTCACTTCGGTGATTTTCCTTCAGGATATTTTCAAGCACAACATTTACAAACTCTCGTAGCCTGAACTCTTGAAGTGAATCTGGACCGTCCAGATCTAGAGGCCACATGGATACATATACCTCACTTCGGAGGATGGTAAGAACTATGCATTGAAACTTCTGAAGCCAGAACTCCTGAAGTGATCGTGGACTGTTGATCCCAAATCAACCAACATCATTGATATGTGTAGCAGGTAAGGAGGGAATATCACCCAAATCACATATTGTAATAAGATAGATGACCACAATCCATTGTAGGGACGTAAACTACCCTGGCGTTAATTTTCTATAGAGGTCCTGCAATTGGGACCATGGTATTGTTGGAAGGGTATGTGGTAGCTTATGGGGGATTGTGGGCCCAAAAGCGGTGTGTAACCAAACCACCCTCAACAACTTCTATAATCACGTGCTTATATGACACCACGTCGTCGTGTCACCTCCACGTTACCGCATCACCTCCACGTCACCTTGTCACCTCCACTCACACTCTCTCTATCGCTCAACTTTAGCCACTTGTTCTTTGCCTAAATCTCGCATTGATTACCTCGGAAACATCCCTTTTCCCCAGATCAACAGTTCTTATATCATCCCGGACCCCCCCCCCCCAACCTNGTGGGGGGGGTCCGAGAAAAGTGGTTTTTCCCACCATGGTGTTGATTTTTCGTAAGCTAGGTTAAGCATGAAGTTCATTCCATTTTATCATTTCACTTAACCATAAACAATAGTGTTGCAGCAACCAAGATCACAAGAAGAAACACCATGCACAAGAAAACAAGAAGTATCTTGGGAAGAAAATCCAACCAAATCCTTTGATATAATCTTCAAGAGAAATAAATCCACCAAGATAAACTCTAGCACACAAGAGGGTGCTTCAAACCATAGAACTCTAGTGCCCAAGAGAGGTGCACACCTTTTCCAAGTAGATGTGTTTGCTGAAATTTACAAACTCACAAGGAAGATATGATACCACAATGGTGAATCACCCCCTACTTATATTGGACTTGTTCAATCAACAAAGGTGTCTATTGGCTCAACAGAGACGACCACTATAAGTCACTATATAATTTATTATTATTGTAATAATTAATATTAATATTAATATTGATATTAATCATCTTTTACATTTATTATTAAACATATTAAGGTGGGGTCGACCTGTAACCTTTACATAAAAATTAGGGTTACAGGTAAGTCTGACTCTTGAACAGTATATAGAAAAGGATTTGATACACCCACTAGTGCTCATCCACTAGGGGCACATCCATAGGGATGTCATAGTTCTGATTCACTAGATTACATAGAAGAACCAGGTCTTCACACATTCACCTGTGCTCGTCCACAGGCACGTCCACTCTACAGATATGCTTTTCCACTGCCACTGATAAGAGAATCATATGGAGTCTTCTCGTCAACTATGTTGCTCAAAGGAGGCTATTACATCATCTTCATTCTTGTTCACATGACGATGTGCCCAACACTTTTGGGATTTCACACATTCACCTTGTGCTCAGCCCTAGGCACGTCCTAACTCAACATATTTCTTTTCCACCTGATAATCATCTAGATTTCTTCTCACTCACGTCATGGAGGAGGTCATCTCTACATTCCTAGCCCTGTCCCAGGCAGGAACCATGAACCCTTCTTAGGGTATTTCTCTCAGGTTTGTAAGGGATAGAAAGACTCACATAGATTCTATGTTCCAAATCTCACAGGTTTGTAAGTTGGAGGATGTCTCCCATAGTTGCATTCATCAACACACGGGCCCTACCTAACATGTCAGCTCCTCAAGATTTTGAATCCCCCATCTCCATTCTGCTTACCGCCTACCTCCCCCTCTGGGATACTATCATATTTCCCCTCAATATTTCCCCTCTCACCATGTGCCATCTATTCTCCACTCACGCCTATCACCTCCACTCCCCTCCACTTCATATACATCCATGTCGTCCACCTTCATGCATCATGTCTTCCTATTGGATGCCCACCCCCACATCTTCCTATTCACAACCAGGTCATTACAGTAAAAGCAAGGAGAAGGGTCAATTACATTTGATATGGAGTGCTCTTAGCTTCTGAAATATCAGACACAGACAGAGAGTTAAGTCTCAGTCACAGGTCGATGCAGATTGGTTCCAGAACATTTCAGCAGACTCCCTCTTCCTCAAGTAGAAATCTGGCCATGCAGCCAGTTGTCTCCAGTGGCATTCAATAGCTCGCAGGCATTCCATTACTCAACACAAATCTCTTCTTTGTCACTCCAAGGCCTATTTTCTATCGAGTCAGTTCCTCCAGCGCATACATCAGTCATGTCTCAGAGACAGTGTTGGTTTTTAATTGATTAATTCCAACATTTTCTTAGATTAGATACAAGAGTGGTCTTTTGTGTGTGATAAGAACCACTCTTTTTTATTAAGTCCAATGTCATAGTCAAGTTAATAATTTGTTTTACGAACAGTTACCTAAAATTAGGTCTCAGTCCCCTAAGGAAAAGAACCTCTGCAAATTTTTAAATAGGAGGTATTTGAATGTTTTGAAGGTCGATGGTCTGCAAAGACCCTCATTTTTGGATTGTAAAGAACTATTTCAGAGCTACTTTGATTGAGAATTCCTACTCAGGACTTGAGACAAAGTTTTTTTTTTTTTCATCAAAGGCATGTGATTAGATCTGAAGAAGAATTATTTTTTATTTTATCTCATGAATGGATGTTGTAATGGGTGAGAGCTTATGAATCTGTTGATAAGTTATCTAATTCAATATTTTCATAGTTCTTGTCTTTAATAATGAAAAGAAAATCGTTGTGTTAATATGTGATTGATGATTAGAGTTAAGGAAACCACTTTTCTTGCCATCATTCATTGCATGTATGTTTTCTCCTAATAATCGTATCTCAATCAATAATTGGAACACCAGCAGGTTCATGTATTAGTACTAGGCTTGTTGTAGGTGTAAGAATCATTGTCTGCATGCTTGAGAAGAAGGGTTATCCCGAGCTCAACCTTTTTCAGTGTCTAAGTCCTTTCCCCTTTGTTACCTAGCTGGTTTATACCAACATTTATCTTGTATTGGTCCCACCTATAAGAGAAAATACAAAAAGAGAATGTTTGAATTGAAGGAGGGGTTTTCACAAGAATACATCCTGTCAATCACTACGTAAAGCCCATCGATTAATTGGTCGGATCGCAAGATCTGGAGAACCATTCCACCATTAAACACTACAGAGTATAATTGGGCCTCGGTGGCGGGTTTGGTTCATGTTGTTGAGTTAAATGGATTTAGGACCCCTCAACAGAACTGGCACTAGAAGGAGGGCCTGAAGAATGAATGGATGAAAATATTTTTTACAGAATTTTTTGCATAGCTTGTAGATTCAAAATAGCCCACATGCATGGCTAGTCATTCCCAAGACACCCCACACATGTTGAGTACTCCTTAAATGAGTAACTCACCCAAGCCAAAGGAAGAACATATATTGCATGAGATACCTTACGCTCTTCCTCATGAGGAGTTGAACCAATTTAGAAGAATCACAAGAGCTTACGCCCGACATATCGGTGCACTACCCTTAGCTTTGTTACTTCCTTGAAGAAAACAAGTAAGCAGACCAGTGGTCAAGTCCCCCAACTAGGTTTTTGTGCACTCAGTAGAAGACCTGATATATTTTTCTCTCACCAAAATCGAACATCCTCTTAATCTAATCCATGAAACACCAGCCGACAACTTCTCTGAGCCTGACGATTTTTTAGACGAGGAAGAGTTTAACTCTGAACGCTCAGTTTTAGGATCGGAGGACATGGAATATAAAAATGATCATAATGAAGAAAGGAGAAACCCACCTCAGAATAAAAAACCTTGGTTGGCCAGAAATGCTTTGGCCATCCCTGGACGAGTACATAACCTTCCCTAACATCTAGAGAAGCTACTCCTTAAATTTGACCCTGAAACCTCAATATTTCCTAAAGACTATATCAAAAAAATCATACTAGCTATCAGACTGATGAATGTTCAACATGAAGACGTAGTATGCAGGATTTTCCCCTACACTTTCGAGAATTTGGCCTCCAAGTGGTATTTTAACTTACCTGTAGGATCCATAACTAGTTGGACGAAGTTTCAAAAGTATTTTCTAGATAAATTTGTAGAAGAAACCACTATAGGAGCTTTGATGACCGAGTTGTTCGTCGCCACCATGAGTTCAAAGGAGAAGGTTAAATACTTTAATCAACGGTTCACCACTATACTAAAATAATTTCAACCCGAAGCTAAACCTACTAAGGAGTTGCAAATCGAAGTATATGCTAATGCTCTCCTAGCTTCTATTTCCATGTTTGTAAAGAGGACTTCCAAAGAAACCTTAGCTAAGAATTTTGAAGAAGACAAAACGATAGAATTTCAAATGAAGGGATGTAAATAAGGCCAGATCTCACTAGTTAAGAAGTAAGTTCAACCTACTCCTAGGAGAGGACTCATGTTGACTAGACCCCCAGGAAAACAAACAAAACAAGGCCCCGAAAAAGGAAGTGGAGACATAGAATATCTACAACGTATGGTTAAGAAACTGCCAAATGAAATAATAGACATGAAAATAAGTGCAGGAAAGGAAACCAAGGCTAGAGGCCCTATAAACCATTTTTTAAAAGAAATCCACCTTTCAAAGAAATTAAACCTCCCCAACCAACTTAAACATCGATATGGGAAATGTAGCATATGACTCTTTCTGTACCTATCACCAGGAAAAAAAAATATGAAAGAGACTGCCCACAATGGGTGCATGCCATGAATTTGATGGCCAACCGGTTTCTAGATGAGGTTTCCCTAACCGAACAATCAAGAAGCTCAGTTATGAATATCTTTGATCAGGAAAAATTTGATCCACCAGAAGAAATAGCCATGTTGATATGGGACCCTGACCTACCAATGCCTTTTGATGACCTATTTGAAGTTCAAGAACCACCCGCGAAAGTCTTGGTTGTGAAAACATGAAGTAGTGGTCAAATTGTCTCAAACAACCTTACTACGGCCCAAACTTCAGGGGGGAAACCATCTCCCGATCACTCGAAAGAACCTTTTGTTCCCCGAATAAATCCTATAAACATCCATACACGATAATCACCCAATCTAGACTACAACATAGTATAAGACTTGAAAACGTTGAAGGAAAACATATCAGTCATGAACATGTGTAGAATCCCTCAACAAAAGGACTTTTTGTTACAAGCATTGAAATCAGTAGAAAATCCTACAAAAAACACTGACCAAGGGGAAAATCCATCCCCCTCAAATATAAGGAATAAACCAACTGTGAATGATTTCTCTAAAGATAAGAAGGGAAAACCTTTTGTCCCATCGTTCTTTTTTACATTTGAAGTCTTCAACAGAAACCTCCATAATTGTTTGGTTGACTCAGGAGCATCCTATAATGTTATGTCTTTGTCTATATGAAAGAAAATAAATGCAGACCCACTCAAAAGTGACAAACATGTGATACAACTAAACAAAACCTAGGTGAAGGTTATGGGAGAGCTCAAAGATGTAATGATAAGAATAGCGACACACCCTAAATTTGTCCAAGTAATTGACATCATTGTAGTAGATATCCCAGAAGCTTATGGATTGTTATTGAGTCAAGATTGGTCTGAGAAGTTAAATGGATATTTTAGTACAGATTGGGCTCACCTTTGGCTGCCATTAAAGGGACACACAAATATGATCAGAATTTATAGGGAAAGATATCTAAAACACATGGTCACCGACCTGGAAACCCTTAACAAGCCCTCATCGGCATATTTTCCTGTGTTGGGCAATTATTCTTGTGACTTTGATTTCGGGAATTTATCCCCCCTCTCATATGATTTCCCTCTTACTCAAAACTCCAAACTATTTTTTCAATAAAACTTGCCGACAACAACAGAGGAAACCCTCTTATGTCAAGGACCTGCATTAGAAATCATGGAACAAAGAGGAGGAAAGGAGGAAAGTGATAGGAAAAAGGAAGCTGACGGTTTTCACTCACAAATGTGGACCTTATACTTTGATGGATCTAAATCACAAGAAGGTTCTGGGGTGGGGTGCATCCTCATTGATCCAAAAGGTAAACGAAATTTCATGTCCTGTAGACTAGAATTTGAATGCACAAACAACATCGTTGAGTATGAAGCTCTAGTACAAGGGCTAAGGAAGGCCATAGACTTAAACGTTAAACAATTGAAGTTTTTCAAAGATTTTGAAATCATCATTAGACAAGTAAGGAACAATATACATTGAAACTCTCCCCACCTAAGGAATTACCAACATGAAGTGCACAGATTAATAGAACATTTTGAAGACTTTAACATTACAGTGATCCCTAGAACAAAGAACACTCTTGTTGATTCTCTGGAAGCTACCTCAAGACTATCACCTCTAGAAGACTATGGAGCCTCTCAATTTATTGTGGATCTACTCTACAAATCATCGATGCCCAATAATATTTCTAATTGGAAGGTCTTTGAAGGAGATGAACAGATCATAAACTTTTTGACCAATCAGGATAATTTTAAAGACTTGGCTATTGACGATGAAGTATTTCGGGAGCAATTAATAGAGACCGATCCTCATATAGATCAACCAATAGACAAATCAAGGTCGCACATGATACTGAAAGGGGTATCCAATTTAGAAAATATTTTTTAGTTAAGGGAAAGATTCAAGGGGTCAACAAACACGAAAACGGGGAGATCTTGTCCCATGCACGAAACTATAAATCTAGGAACCCCGGAAAACCCCAAGAATATAAATCTCGGCAAGACGATATCTAAAGAGGAAAGGAATGCCTATATCAAAATTTTCAGACAATATCAAGATGTTTTTAATTGGTCCTACCGAGATATGAAAACTTACGATACTCGTATCATTCAACACACTATCCCATTAAAACCTGAAGTGAAACCCTTCCAACAAAAGCTCCAAAAGTACCACCCATCCCTTGAACCTCTCATGTGTCAGAAGTTAAATAAACTACTAGATGCCAAAATTATTTTCCAGGTTAGACACTCTACATGGGTAGAAAATTTCATTCTCGTGAGGAAAAATTCTGGGGAGATCTGCCTATGCATAGATTTCAAAAACCTCAAAAGAGCTTCATAAAAGGACAACTACCCAGTTAGGCTCTGATATTTTCTCCCTACTGGACAGTTTTTCAGGTTACAACCAAATCCTAGTTTCAGAGGAAGACCATTTTAAAACTACCTTCTGAACCAAGTGGGGAACATTCACTTATAAATGTATGCCCTTTGGGTTCATCAATGCAAGGGAAACCTTCCAGAGGGCCATGGACGTAGCGTTTCAAGGACTAATCAACAAGTTTGTAGTAGTCTATTTGGATGACGTGACTATGTATTCAAAGAACAAAGAAGATCGCATCCAACACTTAACCTAGATTTTTGAAAGGTGTAGGAAATATGGTATATATTTAAACCCTAAGAAAACTATCTTCGGTGTCGAGGAAGGGAGACTACTAGGTCATATTGTATCTCAATCAAGGATTCACATAGACCCAGAATGAATTAAGGTGATATCCCATCTTCCCTTACCCCACAACAAAAAGGCTATGCAATCCTTCTTTTGGAAGATCAATTTTGTGAGGAAATTCACTCCTGATTCCGCTAAAATGATCAAAACCTTACAAAAAATTATCCGTAAAGATGTTGAATTTAAGTGGGACAATGAACGAAAATGTGCTTTCAGCGATATTAAAACGGCAATATTCCAAGCCCCAGTGTTGTGAAGTCCCAATTTTAGCAAATATTTATTCCTCTATACTTTTTCCTCCGACCAATCGTTAGCTGCAGTACTGACTTGAAAGGATGATGACAACAACGAGGCCCTGGTATCATTTATGAGAACTCATCTCCAAGGGATCGAACTAAATTACTTTTCTATAGACAAGAATACTTATGCAGTATACAAGGAAGTGAAAGACTTTACATCCTACATCCTAAATAATCATACCAAAGTCATAGTAACTCACCCTGCAGTCTAATCCCTATTCACTCAAAATGATATGGGAGAAACAAGAGGAAACTGGATGGTGGTAGTCCAAGAATTTTATCTAGATATAAAACCTGCTAAACTGGTTAAGAGACAAGGGTTATGCAAACTGGGAGTTGAATCCCAGGACCAAGTAAATCAAGATCATGGATGGGAGAATGAATTGGCCTTATGGTGTGATGAAGTTTCATACGTCTCCCCAGGGAAAGAGTCTTGGTATGAGAAACTGACTTATCTCTTGCATCATGGACCTTGCCCAGAAAACCTAAATCCTAGGGAAAGGAGAGCCCTCAGGTTAAAATCAGCACAATAACGCCTCATAAATTTGGTTCTCTTTTGTGTTAATTATTATGGAGTAATTTTAAGATGTCTCGAATGTGAATATGCAGACAAAGATTTGAAGCAGCTCCATGATGGTCCTGCAGGTGAACATTTTGCAGGAAACACCACTGCTCATAAAATACTGAGAGATGCCTATTATTGGCCTACTCTATTCAGGGATGCTCACACATACGCCAGAAACTATAAAACTTTTCAAATAAGTGCAGGGAGGGAAAAGAGAGCAGATGTCCCACTCCAAATTGTGGTCATTTCCAGGCCATTCAAGTAGTGGGGGTTAGATATCATAGGAGAAATTACACCAAGTTCCTCAAAATAGTATAGATACATACTGATTGCCACAAAGTATTTCACGAAATGGGCAGAGGCCACCCCTCTTAATCATGTGAATGAAAAGCTGGTGATCCAATTCATAGAGCAAGAGATGATTACCAGGTTCAGGATGCCTTTCGTCCTTGTCTTTGATATTGTAGCTTACTTTTCTTCCACCTTATTAACAGAGTTTTCTCTAGACAAAG
>JASDQU010101388.1:39745-52225 GCA_032191745.1 Picea mariana
ATAAGGAGAGTACTTTGCATGCACCTCTAGTGCAACATGCATATACTCATGTTCTTCCATTAGTTTCAGACATCAGGGATGATTCCATACACTCAGACTCTGTACATGAAAATAAGAAGGTAGTATAGCAAGATAAGAAGCTAGCATCGAAGCTTCAACAAATGCCCAAGAAGGCACAGACCACACTTCAGGTAGTAGGCAACCTTACAGGGAATTCATTTGATTCAAGGATGACTCAATCTCAGCATGAAGAGCCTTCTCATGTACTTTTAGCTTCAGAACCTGTGATGCCCATGCATTGCTATATGGTTCAATCCACTGATCCACATAACTACAATAGGGTTGTGGGAAATCCATTATGGAAAGCATCCATGCAGAAGGAGTATGACTCACTCCTACAGAACCAGACTTGGAATCTAGTTCCACGTCCACCAGAAAGGAATATTTTCATGTGCATATGGGTCCATAGGGTCAAGAGGTACAAGGCTCGACAAGTTGCCATAGGACTTCATCAGATCCATAAATATTTCTACATCTTCACGAAGACTTTCAGCGATCAGAAGTTTCAGACTTTGTGGGATCGTCTTGTAGTTAAGAACACGGTTGTCTAGCAGTTGTTATTTTCTTCTTTTGATACATTATCTTTTGAGGGGGGGTTTGTTCCCACGTGGTTTTCCCTCTTTCCTGACTTTTATTCAGTGTTCATTAGTTATTGTGCATGAGTACCTAAAATGGCCTAGTAGCCGAGACTCATTTTTACTCCATAGTGATGTTTAGGGGGGGTGTTGGAGAAATTTCTATTTTTGACACACTAATTCAATGGGATTTAACTGACTAGTTTTATTTTAGACTTTCTATTTTTACCATCACTATTATGCATGCATGCATTCCTAAGGAAAGCTAAATGCTTGATTTCTTTTCTTAATTATGGAATGGTTTGCCCTATATATGAGTGTATTCCACTCATTCATTGTATCATATTGATCATGATCCATGTATCAATCATCAACTCATTGGATTAGTGTGAATATATTTTCTCATTATTCCATATTGAATCTCTCTTCTTTTCTTGATAAGCTTTGTTTGTACTTTCTTTAGCTAGATCTCATGTACAGGTTTCCATGAAACACTGACACAATCCTGCATTAGTTGTTACACCGTGCATCGATTAGACAACAACGTTTTGAAATTATGAATAGTAGGAGAGGGTATGTAGATAACTCTATCAGGGCTATGGATGCTCGCTTGCAGTGGAGCAAGGTATGTGACATCGGGGTGACTTCGTCAGGGCTATGGATGCTCGCTTGCAACAGAGCAACACCATAGCAAGTGAATAAGGATAACTAAAGGGCCTGGGGCCAGTGAATTCTTTACTCAATTTTTGTCAAAAGGGGCATTAGTCAGGGTTACAAGAAATGAAGGTGGAATAAAGGTTGAAAAACCCCACGGGCAAGACCAGATGCATCAACTAGGGAATTTCAAATGCAAGGATAAAAGAAGCTCCGATAAAAAACTAGTTAGGTTCTAAACCAGCTTTTTCATCAGCTGAGCCCGAGATAGGAATAGATATTCTTATTTCTCCCAGTAAGTTTCCATTTGTCGAGCACTCAACACACCCTAAAATTCCTCTATCAATTTTTTTCTTTTTGGGTACCACTTGAGTCAGTTTCCCATTACTGACTGACTTGGTTCTTATTGGTTTCTTTCTTGATTAAGTCTTTGGGTATTTATGTTGCTATTGTTTCTTGAAGGATAAGTACATGCTATATTTGGTTCGGAATGCTTGTCATCATTTTTTCCATTGATTGAGCTCATCGATGGTCAGCCAAGCCTTCTTTGTATTCACAAGAAATGCCCGTGGACAGACGCAACAATCTAGTGCGGTCAATTTCAAACTCATATTGTGGGAATAGACATGTTGACTTTCAACGGTAGAGATCCATCACACCAATCAGATAGATGATTTTCGTGCATTCGGAGTGTCGAAGTCGTGCGGGGTTTAACATCAAGAATTACCCGAATATCCAAAGTCCTGAAGAGCCGAAGTCCCAAAGACCCGAAGTTCTAAACTGTTGAAGATTCGAAGAAATGAGAGATTGCCAAGTCACTTTGGGCCCGTACTACTTCGGGAGAACTTCATGCCTCACAGTCAAAAACTCCTAAAGTGGTGAAACACGTGGCACACTCATCAGTCATGGCACGTGGCACTCATTCTAGGTCATTTGGTTGTGTCATTCTCCCATTTCCATGTGACACATGTCACCCTTCTTTCCATGACACATCAACAATCGTGACATCATATGACATCAGACCACCACGTCACTCTGGATCCGTACCACTCCAGGAGATTTCCAAGAACAACATTCATAAACTCCCAAAACCTGAACACCCGAAGTCTTGAAGTGAATCTGAACCGTTCATCAACAAGGACACATGGAGGTAGATCATTCACTTCGGAGATTTTCCTCTAGGATAATTCCAAGCACAACATTCAAAACTCCTGAAGCTTGAACTTTCGAAGTGAATATGGACCATCCATCGACAAGGACACGCAGTGGAAGATCCCCCACTTCGGATATATACGCCTCTTCATAAGATTTCTTGAGCAAAGAGATGAAAACTCCCAAAGCCCGAACTCCCAAAGTGAATCTGGACCATCCAGAGCCAGAGGCCATGTGGAGGCAAATCTCTCACTTCGAAAATATGACACTCTGGAGAATGGTAAAAACTTTGCATTAGAAAGTCTCGAATCCTGAACTCCCAAAGTAATTTCAGAACATTGATCTCAAATCAACCAACACCATTGATCCTTGCAGCAGGTAAGGAACGAATATCACCCGGATCACAGATTTCAACACGATCGATGACCACACTACATTGCAGGGACGTAAACTTCTCGAGCGTTAATTTATTAAAGCGGTCCCAAAATTGGAACCATGGTATTGTTGGAAGGGTACGTGGAAACTTGTGGGGGATTGCGGGCCCAAAGGCAATGTGGACCCAAACCACCCTGGACAATTTCCGTAATCACATCTTGACCATCCATCAGCAAGGACATGTGGAGGCAAATCATTCACTTCGGTGATTTTCCTTCAGGATATTTTCAAGAACAACATTTACAAACTCTCGTAGCTTGAACTCCTGAAGTGAATCTGGACCATCCAAATCTAGAGGCCACATGGAGGCATATCCCTCACTTCGGAGGATGGTAAGAACTATGCATTGAAACTTCTGAAGCCAGAACTCATGAAGTGATCACGGACCGTTGATCCCAAATCAACCAACATTGTTGATCTGTGTAGCAGGTAAGGAGGGAATATCACCCAAATCACATATTGTAATCAGATAGATGACCACAATCCATTGCAGGGATGTAAACTACCCTGGCATTAATTTTCTATAGATGTCCTGCAATTGGAACCATGGTATTGTTGGAAGGGTATGTGGTAGCTTATGGGGGATTGCGGGCCCAAAAGTGGTGTGTAACCAAACCACCCTCAACAACTTCTACAATCACATGCTTATATGACACCACATCGTCATGTCACCTCCACGTTACCACATCACTTCCACGTCACCTCGTCACCTACACTCACACTCTCTCTACCGCTCAACTTTAGCCACTTGTTCTTTGCCTAACTCTCGCGTTGATCGCCTCAGCAACATCCCTTTTCCCCAGATCAATAGTTCTTATATCATCTTGGACCCCCCCCCCCGACCTTTCTACCTTTAATGGTGGGGGGGGTCTGGGAAAAGTGGTTTTTCCCACCATGGTGTTGATTTTTCGTAAGCTAGGTTAAGCATGAAGTTCATTCCATTTTATAATTTCACTTAACCATAAACAATAGTGTTGCAGCAACCAAGATCACAAGAAGA
This sequence comes from Picea mariana, assembly GCA_032191745.1. Lineage (NCBI taxonomy): Eukaryota > Viridiplantae > Streptophyta > Pinopsida > Pinales > Pinaceae > Picea > Picea mariana. Next base: position 43,622 of record JASDQU010101388.1, read on the forward strand.
AACACCATGCACAAGAACACAAGAAGTATCTTGGGAAACCCTTCTCAACAAGGGAAGAAAATCTAGCCAAATCCTTTGATATAATATTCAAGAGAAATACATCCACCAAGATAAACTCTAGCACACAAAAGGGTGCTTCAAACCCTAGAACTCTAGTGCCCAAGAGAGGTGCACACCTTTTCCAAGTAGATGTGTTTGCTGAAATTTACAAACTCACAAGGAATATATGATACCACAATGGTGAATCACCCCTTACTTATATTGGACTTGTTCAATCAACAAAGGTGTCTATTGTCTCAATAGAGACGACCTCTATAAGTCACTATATAATTTATTATTATTGTAATAATTAATATTAATATTAATATTGATATTAATCATCTTTTACATTTATTATTAAACATATTAAGGTGGGGCCAACCTGCAACCTTTACATAAAAATTAGGGTTACAGGTAGGTCTGACTCTTGAACAGTATATAGAAAAGGATTTGATACACCCACTAGTGTTCATCCACTAGGGGCACATCCATAGGGATGTCATAGTTCTGATTCACTGGATTACACAAAAGAACCAGGTCTTCACACATTCACCTGTGCTCATCCACAGGCACATCCACTCTACAGATATGCTTTTCCACTGCCACCGACAAGAGAATCATCTGGAGTCTTCTCATCAACTATGTTGCTCAAAGGAGGCTATTACATCATCTTCATTCTTGTTCACATGACGATGTGCCCAACACTTTTGGGATTTCACACATTCACCTTGTACTCAGCCATAGGCATGTCCTAACTCAACAGATTGCTTTTCCACCTGATAATCATCTGGATTTCTTCTCACTCACGTCATGGAGGAGGTCATATCTACATTCCTAGCCCTGTCCCAGGCAGGAACCACGAACCCTTCTTAGGGGATTTCTCTCAGTTTTGTAAGGGAGAGAAAGACTCACATAGATTCTATGTTCCACATCTCACAGGTTTGTAAGTTGGAGGATGTCTCCCATAGTTTCATTCATCAACACACAGGCCCTACCTAACATGTCAGCTCCTCAGGATTTTGAATCCCCCATCTCCATTCTGCTTACCACCTACCTCCCCCTCTGGGATACTATCATATTTCCACTCAATACTACCCCTCTCACCATGCACCATCTATCCTCCACTCATGCCTATAACCTCCACTCCCCTCCACTTCATCTACATCCATGTCATCCACCTTCATGCATCATGTCTTCCTATTGGATGCCCACCCCCACGTCTTCCTGTTCACAACCAGGTCATCACAGTGAAAGCGAGGAGAAGGGTCAGTTGCAGTCGATATGGAGTGCTCTTAGCTTCTGAAATCTCAGACACGAACAGAGAGTTAAGTCTCAGTCATAGGTCGACACAGATTGGTTCCAGAACATTTCAGAAGACTCCCTCTTCCTCAAGTAGAAATCTGCTCATGCAACCAGTTGTCTCCAGTGCCATTCAACAGCTCGTAGGCATGCCATTACTCAACACAAATCTCTTCTTTGTCACTTCAAGGCCTATTTTCTATTGAGTCAGTTCCTCCAGCGCATACATCAATCATGTCTCAGAGACAGTGTTGGTTTTTAATTGATTAATTCCAACATTTTATTAGATTAGATACAAGAGTGGTCTTTTGTGTGTGATAAGAACCACTCTTTTTTATTAAGTCCAATGTCATAGTCAAGTTAATAATTTTTTTTACAAACATTTACCTAAAATTAGGTCTCATTCCCCTAAGGAAAAGAACCTCTGCAAATTTTTAAATAGGAGGTCTTTGAATGTTTTGAAGGTCGATGGATTGCAAAGACCCTCATTTTTGGATTGTAAAGAAATATTTCGAAGCTACCTTGATTGAGAATTCCTACTCATGACCTGAGACAAAGTTTTTTTGTTTTTCATCAAAGGTGTGTGATTGGATCTAAAGAAGAATTATTTCTGATTTTATCTCATGAATGGATGTTGTAATGGGTGAGAGCTTATGAATCTATTGATAAGTTATCTAATTCAATATTTTCATAGTTCTTGTCCTTAATGATGAAAAGTAAATCCTTGTGTTAATATGTGATTGATGATTAGAGTTAAGGAAACTATTTTTCTTGCCATCATTCATTACATGTATGTTTTATCCTAATAATCATATCTCAATCAATAATTGGAACACCAGCAGGTTAATGTATTAGTACTAGGCTTGTTGTAGGTGTAAGAATCATTGTCTGCATGCTTGAGCAGAAGGGTTATCCCGAGCTCAGCCTTTTTCAGTGTCTAAGTCCTTTCCCCTTTGTTACCCAGTTGGTTTATACCAACATTTATCTTGTATTGGTCCCACCTATAAGAGAAAATACAAAAAGAGAACGTTTGAATTGAAGGAGGGCTTTTCGCAAGAATACATCCTGCCAATCACTACGTAAAGCCCATCGATTAATTGGTCAGATCGCAAGATCTGGAGAACCATTCCACCATTAAACACTACAAATTATAATTGGGCCTCGGTGGAAGGTTTGGTTCATGTTGTTGAGTTAAATGGATTTAGGACCGCTCAATAGAACTGGCACTAGAAGGAGGGCCTGAAGAATGAATGGCTGACAATATTTTTTACAGAATTTTTTGCATAGCTTGTAGATTCAAAATAGCCCATGTGCATGGCTAGTCATTCCCAAGACACCTCACACATGTTGAGTACTCCTTAAATGAGTAACTCACCTGAGCCAAAGGAAGAACATATATTACATGAGATACCTTACACTCTTCCTCATGAGGAGTTGAACCAATTTAGAAGAATCACAAGAGCTTACGCCCGACAGATCGGTGCGTTGCCCTTAGCTCTGTTACTTCCTTGAAGAAAACAAGTAAGCAGACCAATGGTCAAGTCCCCCAACTAGGTTTTTGTGCACTCAGTAGAAGACCTGATATATTTTGCTCTCACCAAAATCGAATATCCTCTTAATCGAATCCTTGAAACACCAGTCGACAACTTCTCTGAGCCTGACGATTTTTTAGACGAGGAAGGGTTTAACTCTGAACGCTCAGTTTCAGGATCGGAGGACATGGAATATAACAATGATCATAATGAAGAAAGGGGAAACCCACCTCAGAATAAAAAACCTTGGTTGGCCAGAAATTCTTTGGCCATCCCTGGACGAGTACATAACCTTCCCTGACATCTAGAGAAGTTACTCCTTAAATTTAACCCTGAAACCTCAAGATTTCCTAAAGACCATATCAAAAAAATCATACTAGCTATCAGACTGATGAATGTTCAACATGAAGACATAGTATGCAGGATTTTTCCCTACACTTTCAATAATTTGGCCTCCACATGGTATTTTAACTTATCTGTAGGATCCATAACTAGTTGGATGAAGTTTTAAAAGGATTTTCTAGATAAATTTGCAGAAGAAACCACTATAGGAGCTTTGATGGTCGAGTTGTTCACCACCACCATGAGTTCAAAGGAGAAGGTTAAATACTTTAATCAATGGTTCACCACTATACTAAACAAATTTCAACCCAAAGCTAAACCTACTAAGGAGTTGCAAATCGAAGTATATGCTAATGCTCTCCCAGCTTCTATTTCCATGCTTGTAAAGAGGACTTCCAAAGAAACATTAGCTGAGAATTTTGAAGAAGCCAAAACAACAGAATTTCAAATGAAGGGATGTACATAAGGCCAGATCTCACTAGTTAAGAAGTAAGTTCAACCTCCTCCCAGGAGAGGACTCATGTTGACTAGACCCCCAGGAAAACAAACAGAACAAGGCCCCGAAAAAGGAAGTGGAGACATAGAATACCTACAACGTATGGTTAACAAACTGCCAAATGAAATAATAGACATGAAAATAAGTGCAGGGAAGGAAACCAAGGCTAGAGGCCCTATAAACCATTTTTTAAAAGAAATCCACCTTTCAAAGCAATTAAACCCCCACAACCAACTTAAACATCGATATGGGAAATGTAACATATGACTCTTTTTGTACCTATCACCAGGAAAAAAAATCTGAAAGAGACTGCCCACAATGGGTGCATGCCATGAATTTGATGGCCAACCGGTTTCTAGATGAGGTTTCTCTAACCGAACAATCAAGAAGCTCAGTTATGAATATCTTTGATCAAGAAAAAGTTGATCCACCAGAAGAAATAGCCATGTTGATATGGGACCCTGACCTACCAATGCCTTTTGATGACCTATTTGAAGTTCAAGAACCACCCGCGAAAGTCTTGGCTGTGCAAACATGAAGTAGTGGTCAACTTGTCTCAAACAACCTTACTACGGCCCAAACTTTGGGGGGGAAACCATATCCTGATCACTCGAAAGCACCTTTTGTTCCCCGAAAAAATCCTATAAACATCCATACAAGATAATCACCCAAGCTAGACTACAACATAGTATAAGACTTGAAAACGTTGAAGGAAAACATATCAGTCATGAACATGTGTAGAATCCCTCAAAAAAAGGACTCTTTGTTACAAGCATTGAAATCAGTAGAAAATCCTACAAAAAGAACTGACCAAGGGGAAAATCCAACCCCCTTAGATATAAGGAATAAACCAACTGTGAATGTTTTCTCTGAAGATAATAAGGAAAAACCTTTTGTCCCATCGTTTCGTTTTACATTTGAAGTCTTCAACAGAAACCTCCATAATTGATTGGTTCACTCAGGAGCATCCTATAATGTTATGTCTTTGTCTATATGAAAGAAACTAAATGCAGACCCACTCAAAAGTGACAAACATGTGATACAACTAAACATAACCCAGGTGAAGTTTATGGGAGAGCTCAAATATGTAATGATAAGAATAGCGACACACCCTAAATTTGTCCAAGTAATTGACATCATTGTAGTAGATATCCCAGAAGCTTATGGATTGCTATTGAGTCGAGATTGGTCTGAGAAGTTAAATGGATACTTTAGTGCAAATTGGGCTCACCTTTGGCTGCCATTAAAGGGACACACAAATATGATCAGAATTTATAGGGAAAGATATCTAAAACACATGGTCACCGACCTGGAAACCCTTAACAAGCCCTCATCGGCAGATTTTCCTGTGTTGGGAAATTATTCTCGTGACTCTGATTTTGAGAATTTATCCCCCCTCTCATATGATGTCCCTCTTACTCAAAACTCCAAAATATTTTTTCAATAAAACTTGCCGACAACAACAGAGGAAACCCTCTTCTATCAAGGACCTGCATTAGAAATCACAGAACAAATAGGAGGAAAGGAGGAAAGTGATAGGAAAAAGGAAGCTGATGGTTTTCGCTCACAAATGTAGACCTTATACTTTGATGGATCTAAATCGCATGAAGGTTCTGGGGTGGGGTGCATCCTCATTGATCCAAAAGGTAAACGAAATTTCATGTCCTGTAGACTAGAATTTGAATGCACAAACAACATCATTGAGTATGAAGCTCTAGTACAAGGGCTAAGGAAGGCCATAGTCTTAAACGTTAAAGAATTGAAGTTTTTTTGAAGATTTTGAAATCATCATCAGACAAGTAAGGAACAATATACATTGAAACTCTCCCCACCTAAGGAATTACCAACATGAAGTGCACAGAGTAATAGAACATTTTGAAGACTTTAACATTACAGTGATCAATAGAATAAAGAACACTCTTGTTGATTCTTTGGACACCGCTACCTCAAGACTATCACCTCTAGAAGACTATGGAGCCTCTCGGTTTATTGTGGATCTACTCTACAAATCATCGGTGCCCAATAATATTTCTAATTGGAAGGTATTTGAAGGAGATGAACAGATCATAAACTTTTTGACCAATTAGGATAATTTTAAAGACTTGGCTATTGACGATGAAGTATTTCAGGATCAATTAATAGAGACCGATCCTCATATAGATCAACCAATAGACAAATCGAGGTCACACATGATACCGAAAGGGGTATCCAATTTAGAAAATATTTTTTAGTTAAGGGAAAGATTCAAGGGGTCAACAAACACGAAAACGGGGAGATCTTGTCCCATGCACGAAACTATAAATCTAGGAACCCCGGAAAACCCCAAGAATATAAATCTCGGCAAGACGATATCTAAAGAGGAAAGGAATGCCTATATCAAACTTTTCAGACAATATCAAGATGTTTTTTATTGGTCCTACCAAGATATGAAAACTTACGATACTCGTATCATTCAACACACTATCCCATTAAAACCTGAAGTGAAACCCTTCCAACAGAAGCTCCAAAAGTACCACCCATCCCTAGAACCTCTCATGTGTCGAGAGTTAAATAAACTACTAGATGCCAAAATTATTTTCCAGGTTAGACACTCTGCATGGGTAGAAAATTTGGTTCTCGTGAGGAAAAATTCTGGGGAGATCCACCTATGCATAGATTTCAGAAACCTCAAAAGAGCTTCAGAAAAGGACAACTACCCAGTCAGGCTCTAAGATTTTCTCCCTACTGGACAGTTTTTCAGGTTACAACCAAATCCTAGTTTCAAAGGAAGACCATTTTAAAACTACCTTCTGAACCAAGTGGGGAACCTTCACTTATAAATGTATGCCCTTTGGGTTAATCAATGCAAGGGCAACCTTCCAGAGGGCCATGGACATAGTGTTTCGAGGACTAATCAACAAGTTTGTAGTAGTCTATTTGGATGACGTGACTGTGTATTCAAATAACAAAGAAGATCGTATCCAACACTTAACCTAGATTTTTGAAAGGTGTAGGAAATATGGTATATATTTAAACCCTAAGAAAACTATCTTCGGTGTCAAGGAAGGGAGACTACTAGGTCATATTGTATCTCAATCAAGGATTCTCATAGACCCAGAATGAATTAAGGCGATATCCCATCTTCCCTTACCCCACAACAAAAAGGCTATGCAATCCTTATTTGGGAAGATCAATTTTGTGAGGAAATTCACTCCTGATTCCGCTAAAATGATCAAACCCTTACAAAAAATTATCCATAAAGATGTTGAATTTAAGTGGGACGATGAACGGAAACGTGTTTCCAGTGATATTAAAACTTGAATATCCCAAGCCCCAGTGTTGTGAAGTCCCAATTTCAGCAAATATTTATTCCTTTATACTTTTTCCTCCGACCAATCGTTAGCTGCAGTACTGACTCGAAAGGATGATGACAATAACGAGGCCCCAGTATCATTTATGAGAACTCATCTCCAAGGGGTCGAACTAAATTACTTTTCTATAGACAAGAAGACTTATGCAATATACAAGGAAGTGAAACACTTTAGATCATACATCCTAAGGAATCATACCAAATTCATAGTAACTCACCCTTCAGTCTGATCCCTATTCACTCAAAATGATATGGGAGAAAGAAGAGGAAACTGGATGGTGGTAGTCCAATAATTTTATCTAGATATAAAACCTGCTAAACTGGTTAAGGGACAAGGGTTATGCAAACTGGGAGTTGAATCCCAGGACCAAGTAAATGAAGAGCATGGATGGGAGAATGAATTGGCCTTATGGTGTGGTGAAGTTTCATACATCTCCCCAGGGAAAGAGTCTTGGTATGAGAAACTGACTTATCTCTTGCATCATGGACCTTGCCCAGAAAACCTAAATCCTAGGGAAAGGAGAGCCCTCAGGTTAAAATCAGCACAATAACGTCTCATAAATTTGGTGCTCTTCTGTGTTAATTATTATGGAGTAATTTTAAGATGTCTCAAACGTGAATATGTAGACAAAGTTTTGAAGCAACTCCATGATGATCCTGCAAGTGAACATTTTGCAGGAAACACCACTGCTCATAAAATACTGAGAGATGGCTATTATTGGCCTACTCTATTCAGGGATGCTCACACATACGCCAGAAACTATAAAACTTTCCAAATAAGTGCAGGGAGGGAAAAGAGAGCAGATGTCCCACTCCAAATTGTGGTCGTTTCTAGACCATTCAAGAAGTGGGGGTTAGATATCATAGGAGAAATTACACCAAGTTCCTCAAAATAGTATAGATACATACTGACTACCACAAAGTATTTCACAAAATGGGCAGAGGCCACCCCTCTGACTCATGTGAATGAAAAGGTGGTGATCCAATTCATAGAGCAAGAGATGATTACCAGGTTCAGGATGCCTTTCGTCCTTGTCTTTGATATTGTAGCTTACTTTTCTTCCACCTTATTAACAGAGTTTTCTCTAGACAAAGGAATCATAATCAGATAATCTATAAACTATTATCCATAGGGGAATGGAGTGGTGGAATCAACCAATAAGAACCTAGTGAGTGTATTAAAGAAAACAGTTGTAGACAACCAAAGGAATTGGTACAGTTCACTCCATAACGCCTTATGGGCCGATAGAGTAAAGCCCAAGGAAGACATAGGTAATTCCACATACTTTCTGGTATATGGACAGGAATCCATTCTCTCGAACATGTTATATCTTCCATCTCTTCATCTTGCTCAGGATTCTAGAGGACATCCCTCATCAGTTATACAACAAAGAATTGATACCCTCCTCATGATGAAAGAAGAAAGGGAGAAAGAAAAATCAAATTTCATAGCTCATCAACAGATAGTTAAAAGGTGGTTTGATAAGAATAAGGCTAATGAGAAGAATTTTGAAGTGGGATATTTAGTCCTAAAATGGGACAGAGCA
>JASDQU010101388.1:52602-68294 GCA_032191745.1 Picea mariana
CGTCAGGGCTATGGATGTTCACTGGTAGTGGAGAAACACCATAGCAAGTGAATAAGGATAAATAAAGGGCATGGGTCCAGTGAATTATTTACTCAACTCTTGTCAAAAGGGGCATTAGTTAGGGTTATAGGAAATGAAGGTGGAATAAAGGTTGAAAAACCCCACAGGCAGGCCAGGATGCATCAACTAGGGAATTTCAAATGAAAGGATAAAAGAGGCTCTGATAAAAAACTAGTTAGGTTCTTAACTAGATTTTTCATCAGCTGAGCCCGAGGTAGGAACAGAGATTATTCTTTCGCCCAGTAATTTTCCATTTGTTGAGCACTCAACACACCCTAAAAATCCTCTGCCAAATTTTTTATTTTTTAGGTACCACTTGAGTCAATTTCCCATTACTGAGTGACTTGGTTCTTATCAGTTTTTTTATTGATTGAGTCTTTACGCATTTATGTTGCTATTGTTTCTTGAAGGATAAGTACATGTTGTATTTGGATCAAAATGATTGTCATCATGTTTTACATTGATTGAGCTCACCACAGGTTGGCCAAGCCTTCTTTGTATGCACAGGAAACGCCCATGGACAAATGCAGCAATCCAAAGCAGTCAATTTCGGACTCAAATTGTGGGAACAGACAGGTTAACTTTCGACGGTAGAGATCCATCAGGACAATCAGATCGACGATTTTCATGCATTTGGAGTGTTGAAATCGTGTGAGGTTTAACATCAAGAATTACCCGAAGAGTCAAAGTCTCGAAGAGACAAAGAGCCGAAGTCCCAAAGACCTAAAGAGATGAAGTTTTGAACTGCCAAAGAGTCGAAGTAACGAGAAAATGCCACGTCACTTAGGGCCCATACTACTTCAAGAGAACTTCGTGCCTCACAGTCCAAAACTCCCGAAGCCCGAAGTGTTGAAGCACATGGCACACTCATCAATCATGACACATGGCACTCATTCCAGGTCATTTGGTTGTGTCATTCACCCATTTCCACGTGACACATGTCACCCTTCTTTCCATGACACATCAGTAGATGTGACATCATATGACATCAGGCCACCACGTCACTCTGGGCCCATACCACTCCGGGAGATTTCCAAGCATTACATTCATAAACTCCCGAAGCCCGAACACCCGAAGTACCAAAGTGAATCTAGACCATTCATCAACAAGGACACATGAAGGTAGATCATTCACTTTAACAATTTTCCTCGAGGATAATTCCAAGCACAACATTCAAAACTCCCAAAGCTTGAACTTCCTAAGTGAATCTAGACCATCCATCGATGGGGACACATGGCGAAAGATCCCCCACTTCATATATATGCCTCTTCGAAAGCTTGCCCAAGCAAAGAGATGAAAAATCCCGAAGGCCAAACTCTTGAAGTGAATATGGACCGTATAGAGCCAGAGGCCACGTGGAGGCAGATCTCTCACTTTGAAAATACAACACTCCGGAGGATGGTCGTAAGAACATTGCATTAGAAAGTCCTGAAGCCCAAACTCCCAAAGTAATTGCAGATCGTTGATCTCAAATCAACCAGCACCATTGATTCTTACAGCATGTAAGGAAGGAATATCACCCAGATCATAGATTGCAACATGATCGACGACCACATTGCATTGAGGGGAGGTAAATTTCTCGAGCCTTAATTTTCCAAAGAGGTCCCGCAATTGGAACCATGGTATTGTTGGAAGAGTACGTGGCATCTTGTGGGGGATTGTGGGCCCAAAGGAGATGTGGACCTAAACCACCCTCGACAACTTCCGTAATCACATCTTGACCATCCATCGGCAAGGACAAGTGGAGGTAGATCATTCACTTCGATGATTTTCTTCCAGGATATTTCCAAGCACAAAATTTACAAACTCTCGAAGCCCAAACTCCCGAAGTGAATCTGGACCGTCCAGATATAGAGTCCACGTGGAGGAGTATCCCTCACTTTGGAAGTATGACACTCTGAAGGATGGTAAGAACTATGCATTGAAACTTATGAAGACCGAACTCCCGAAATGATCGCGAACCGTTGATCTCAAATCAACCAACACCGTTGATATGTGAAACAGGTAAGGAAGGAATATCACCCAAATCATAGATTGTAATTAGATTGATGACCACAATCCACTATGGGGACATAAACTACCCGGATGTTAATTTTCTAGAGTGTTCCCGCAATTGGAACCATGGTATTGTTGCAAGAGTACGTGGCAGCTTATGGGGGATTGCGGGCCCAAAAGCGGTGTGGACCCAAACCACCCTCGAAAAATTCTACAATCACATGCTTATATGACATCACGTCATCGCATCACCTCCATTTTACCGCATCACCTCCACGTCACCTCGTCACCTCCACTCACACTCTCACTACCGCTCAACTTTAGCAACATGTTCTTCACCTAACTCTCACATTGATCACCTCGAAGACATTACTTTTCCCTAGATAAATAGTTCTTATAGCATCCCGGACCCCCCCCCCCAACCTTTCTACCTTTAATGATGGGGGGGCGAGTCTAGGAAAAGTGGTTTTCCCCACCGTGGGCCCTACCTAACATGGCATCTCCTCAGGATTTCGAACCCCCTCTCCAATCCGCTTACCTCCTACCTCCCCCTCCAAGATCCTATCGGATTACCTCTCAATACTTCCCCTCTCACCTTGCACCATATATACTCCACTCACAGCTCTCACCTCCACTCCCCTCCACTTCATCTACATCCACGTTGTCCACCTTCATGCGTCTTTTCTTCCTATTGGATGCCCGCCCCCATGTATTCATGTTCACAACCATTTCATCACAATGAAAGTGAGGAGAAGGTTCAGTTACAATCGAGACAAAATGTGCTTAGCTTCTGAAATCTTAGACACGGACAGAGAGTTAAGTCTCAGTCACAGGTCGACGTAGATTGGTTCTAGAACACTTCAACAGACTCCCTCTTCCTCAAGCAGAATTCTTCTCATCCATCCAGTTGTCTCCAGTGGCCTTCAATATCTCACAGGCATGCCATTACTCAACATAGAGCTCTGCTCTATCACACTGAGGCCTATTTTTTACCGATTCAGTTCCTCCAGCGCATACATCAGTTCTGTCTCAGAGATAGTAGTGGTTTTTAATTGATTTATTCCATCATTTTCTTAGATTATATACAAGAGTGGTGTTTTGTGTGTGATAAGAACCACTCTTGTTGATTAAGTCTAGTGTCATAGTCAATTTAATAATTTGTTTTACGAACAGTTACCAAAAATTAGGTATCATTCCCCTAAGGACAAGAACCTCTACAAATTTGTTAAATAGGAGGTCTTTGAATGTTTTGAAGGTTGATGGTTTTTGCAAAGACCCTCATTTTTGGATTGTAAAGAACTATTTCAGAGCTACCTTGATTGAGAAGTTTTGCACAGGACCTCAGACAAAGTTTTTTTGTTTTTCATCAAAGGCGTGTGTGATTGGATCTGAAGAAGAATTATTTATGATTTTGTCTCATGAATGGATGTTGTAATGAGTGAGAGATTCTAAATCTGTTGATAAGTTATCTAATTCAATATTTTCATAGTTCTTGTCTTTAATGATGAAAAGTAAATCGTTGTGTTAATATGTGATTGATGATTAGAGTTAAGGAAACTATTTTTCTTGCCATCATTCATTGCATGTATGTTTTCTCCTGATAATCATATCTCAGTCAATAATTGGAACACCAGCGTGTTAATGTATTAGTACTAGGCTTGTTGTATGTGTAAGAATCATTGTCTGCATGCTTGAGTAGAAGGGTTATCCCGAACTTAGCCTTCTTCAGTGTCTAAGTCCTTTCCCCTTTGTTACCCAGCTGGTTTATACCATCATTTATCTTGTATTGGTCCCACTTATAAGAGAAAATACAAAAAGAGAACATTCAAACTGAAGGAGGGGTTTTCACAAGAAGACATCCTGGCAATCACTACGTAAAGCCAATCGATTAATTGGTTGGATCGCAAGATCTAGAGAACCATTCCACCATTAAACACTGCAGAGTCTAATTGGGCCTCGGTGGCAGGTTTGGTTACTACTATTGATTTAAAGGGATTTAGGACCTATTGGCCCTTGACCAAGTTTTGAGGAACACTTGGTCATATTTGACCATTTTTGGACTTCGACAGCCTGTCAAATATGCAGCGCTAGGCGAAGCAGAGATCATGGGATTTAGGGTTTTGGGTTAATGTAATGGGAAAGGGATGTCGACCCATGGGTTTACCCACATTTAGGCCCACTTTTGTAATGTATAAATAGAAGGATAGGAAATGTAAGAAGTAGTAGATGTTATTGCTTAGTGCAATTGGTAGTGCATCTATGTGATCTTGAATAAGTGCTTTGTGTGAACTGTGTAAGGCTTGCAAGGCTAAGTGCCAGTTACTATGAGGTTTCTATAGAAAGATGAGTGTTGTAATGCAAGGAAGAAGGATCTAGTAAGTTGTGTAGATCTTATGTCCTATGCGAAGAAGGGTTTTGGAGGCTTTGTTCTTGTAACAAATTGAAGACAATAATAAAGAAGATCTTGTGGATGTAGCCCCAGGGTGGGGGTGAACCACATAAATCTGTGTGTTATGCTCTATACTTTCATTCAATGTGTTTATCTTTGCTTATGCTATGTGCTTTGATATATCCACATATGCTATGTGCTTCTTAGACATATATGATTGTTAGATATCATGTGTATGAGGATGCTTAGTGTTGATCTATTGGATTTGATCTGGGTTACCACAGTTAAGTGTTGAAATACTGTAGATCTGAGTGTACACCGTGATGCTCTGTGTTGTGCTCTGTAAATGATATAATCATAGATCTGTGTCCTAGCTAAGGTTGCAGACACCTGAGTCTTGCAACCACCCCTACCTCTACCTCAGGTGAGACTTCATCTTCTTCTCAGGTGTTGCCGAAAGGGCCGATAGTTAGGGCTTTGTTGGTGTGCTCTTGAGCGTTGAACCCTGGGTCTACCCCTATGCCAACAAATGGTTCTATTGTCGGGACCTGAAAATGTGATTGCTGGGAACTGAGGAAGAAGAAACTTTGTGCAAAAGAAAGCTCTGTGTGTATATCTGTTGCCCTAGTGCGCATATTTTTACTCAACCTATGAAGCTTTGTGCTAGGAATAAGGTTAGATCTGAAGAAAGGAAGATCAGATCTGAAGAAAAGAAGCAAGATCTGAATGCTCTGTGCTCTAAGAAAAGTAAAAGTGGAAATTTTTGAAAGAAAGAGGCTAGATCTGCAGAAAAGAGGTAAGATCTGTAATCTCTGTGCTCTAATAAAGGTAAGAATAGTTAAAAGTTCTTAGATCTGGAAGCTTTGTGCCCTGTAGAAGTAAGATAAGTGATTTTTTTTTTCTAGAGCATGGATCTAGGTATGTTTGATAGATTTTGTCCTAGATTAACCTAGAGAATTAATAGATGAAAGAAAGTTTTATATGAATAGATCTGATAAGTATAATGATAAATATGTTATACCTATGCATAGAAAGAATGTTTGGACTAACAAATGGATGCAGGATCCTAGAAAGAATTTTGTGCAGGTTAGTTATCACAATTCTAGTGCATAGTACAAAAGAGGTTGGGGATCATTTAAAAGAAAGAAAGGATTAATCCTATGTTACAGTTGCATAAAACCAGGCCATCTAGCTAAGGAATGCCCTGGTAGAAGACCTAATTGTCTATGTTGCAAAGTTATGGACCATGAGGTATTGGATTGCCCTAGAATGATCGTTAAGCTTGAAAGGATAAATATGAATCAAGAAGACCATAAGGAAGATCCATAAAAGGCATAAACCCAACAAGAATCAGAGAAAGTATTAATACAGATGAAAGAAACCCTGAAGGAACATAAAGATGTCTGATTACCAGAGATCTTTAAATAAAAGGAGCAAGTCGAAGAAAGAATAGGGGACTTCGATATTGACTGTATTCTTGATGAAGAAACACAAGTGAAAATTATGCCAAAAAGAACTTGGGAATGTTGGAGTTACTTCACACACACCTAGGATTTATTTTTCCTAAGGTCATTCCTTGTTTATTAGTCATAATTAGTCATTATCCAGTCTCCTATATTTTAGGGGAGAATATTTCACCTGGAGAATATTCTCTTTCAGTTGACACTTCAGTTTGACTAGTTGAGTTGAGTTTAGATGTTTCATTGGTTTTGTCACCATGCAACATTGGGATCATCACCAACTCACTACTCTTTGTTTAGTCAGTTAACTGAAGACTAGTTGACTAGTTAACTCAGCTAGGTGGCAGTTCACTCCCATAACTGCCTGAGATACTAGACTAGGTGGTAGTTTACTCTTGTAACTGTTGGTGTGTGTCCAGGTCAATCTAGACCACCACTATGGCTCATTAGTTACTCATGTATCCTATATCTATTGTAAATTATTCACTCTTTGAGTGTAGAATACGGTTAATGAGAATTCTTTCATTCTTTCTCTCCTTCTTCTTCTTTCTCCAATTCTCTCTGCAAATGTGTGTATTATTGTTTAGCTAGATCTATTCTATGCAGGTTCAACACATTTATAGGGAAGCTATAGGGAAGCCTACCATGATTCCTTCATTGGGAGGAATAGGACTATTCAGAGGAAAACTGATAATGTTATGTGGAAAACTCACTCAGATACTTATGACAGTCAATGGAACTTCGACAGAAGAAGATTTTGAGATTATCAAATTCATTGAGGACAGTTCCCTGTTTACTATGCTACTCAAAAAACCTTGGATTGAAAGAGATCAAGCTAGAAAGAAGGAAGAAGAAGAGGTTTTAGAACAACAAAGACAAGAATTAAAAGATTTCATGACTAAAAGGATCGCACAGTTGATAGAAAAACAGGAGAACCACTCGAAGCCATCTGACACTAGAAGCCCAGATGTCAAGGCTGAAGCTACACAAAAGGCTGAAATTTCTACCCCAGACAAAGAAGAAGTGATATACCTAAACCCTAGGAGAGAATCTCCCCAGCACGAAGTGACTATGTCCAAGGAAAATAAGAATCAAAATGGGAAGAGAATCATCGAGACGAAGCTCACTGGAAAGAAGGCTAGAAAGCTAAGTAAGAATAAGGCTAAGATTGAAAAATTACGGAAGATCCCAGATGGTACCTCATAGCAAGCCACTTTGCAGAATTGGAGCTTCGTCGAGATATCAGAACATCTACATATTCCACTTCGTTGAGGCGAAGTAATATAGCCGTTGGAAGCCAATATAACCATTCGACTGTCACTTCGAACGGGTCGGAAAGCATTTATGGCTTTCCACTAGACCGTTAGACTGCGCCATAATGGACAGAACATAAGTTAATGCAGCCTCATACCCGTTGCAAGCAGACCATTGCTAAGTTTCCCTACTTAGTCTGTCGCGCCACGCACCGAGAATACATTTTGCTAAATGAGAATTTGAGCCTGAAGCCTGAGATTACTTCACCATGTGATCATTTCCTTATTCTCATACCATTCACTGTAGTCTCTGAATTCATTTCACACCCGAGCTTGTATGTCAGATGAGCTCAGTGTTGTTGAGAAAGTAGTTGAAGAAGTTTTGATTGACTTAATGACTGAGAGAGTCATGTCAGAGCGAGGATTATCTAAAGGAGTCGAAGCATCATCAACGAGAGGACTCCATGCCTCCCCTTCCACTGCTCGCACCGGTCCATCCCGGTCCACCGATGAGAAATGGACCAAGCACAGTGATGACATCGCAAATGCCAAGCTTATCCCACGCATTCTACCTACTTACTTACCACCTCTAAGCAGTGCCATCAACCATGACAGTGTACCGCGAGACTTCGAGTACACTTTGATCAGCGCGTACCTTCTGAAAGGGGTGCGCGTAGTTCGTGTTGACTAGGATAAGCTTGCAGCACTGAAATTTAGCGATTTTAACCTTGGAGATCGTAAAGTTTACAGCATGTTAGCCCTGCATAAGTACTTAACCCAGACCAAAGAAAAGAATTCTAATATTGTCCTGCAGTCATGGACCCAGAACCTCGCGCAATCCACACTGCTTAATGTAATGAAAATCCCGCACTTCGGCAGACACCGGGAATTCAATGCATACGTCAAGTTGTTGCTATCTTGCTACCATAGAGGATACTTATGGTTGGACCACCGCATCACTATGGATTCGGCCTTGATCAATCGAATCACAGGACTTGGTATGAAAGGCCCTGACCCACATGATTTTTACCCTGGAAAGACCTTAGACCGAGCACTAGCGCAAAGGATAAAAGAAACTTATGGCAATGTCGAGAAAGGCACGCGAGGCTACAAGGTAGCCTCTATCCAGAGTGGCACAGTGCGCCTTACCTATCATCTGATCGCGGGCAAGCTAGTTCACAAGAACAAACCAACACAAGTGACTGGATTCGTATTTGACCTCGCAGGGAAGTGTGTCGAGGGACTACAGATGAACTAGGTGCAGTACCTTGTAAACCAGCTAGAGCTTGATTGCAGAGAAGCGCAAGACCAAGGGTATGAGTTCCACTTTAGCTAGTTGCTCATACTAATCTCTTTCATTGCCTGGGAGCTACCAAAAGGTGCCACTTTTCTGAAGATCGAACCCTTCCAACCACTGGCTGTGAAGTTTTGTACGTTGTGGTACTCTAGCGACATGAACAAGCAGTGGCAGTCCAATGTCATCTTCCACGCCTATTACAACCAATTGAAGAATGAAATATAGTATACACTGTGCCTCACCCCAAAAACACTTCACGGGTTTAGACCTTTGATAAAATTTAGTGCAGACTGCCACTTCACCTATATCACAGCATGCGGTGATGATCACAAATAGAAGCTCCAATCGTACTACAAGTTGAAAGAAGAAGACTTGGAGAAGATTACCAAGGAATGGTCGGCGGACCTCCTTGTTACAGTGGACCCTACATAAATATCTGACATGGATAGCCCTGAAGCTATGTCAGATATACCTAGACCAAGCAAGACTAAGAAGGATGATGAAGCTCAATATGTCCATAGCACATCCATGAAGACTACTTCGATCTCACCTACACAAGGAGGTGATGGTAAAGAACTAGGTGGCACAGAAGTTTAGCAAAAAAAAGGTGAGGTTACTCCGCCTAGAGAGGAGGAGGATCCCTCTAAGAAAACGAAGATTACCCCACTAAATCCCTCATCCCAAAATAAAACTAAGGCCACCCAGAATACATTTAAGACTACTCTCACACCAGACGACTTTGACTTCTTAATCGCTGTGATGAATGATGCTTCACTAGAGATCGTAGAAAATCAAGAAGCGAAGAAGGAGGAGGTATTCAACCGAATCAAGGGTGAACTTCAAGAAGTGTAGCAGGCACTCCAATCCAGTTGAGAAGTTTCTACTATGCCCTTGACAATTGGAATAGCAGGAACAGGTGATGAGCCCACCCAATTACACCAGATCATCGATAAAGTCGAAGCCCGCCTTCGACGAGCTCAAGAAGACATAGCGAAAGCCACCCGGGCTTTGACACAAGTACAGAGCACATTTGTAGAACAACAGAGTAAGGCAGAATAGGAAAATCTTACCCTAAAAGTGAAGTGGGATGAGGAGAAATCACAGTTACAGCAGAGCAAGGACCAGTTGCTAGCAGAGCAACTTGAAGTACAGAAAAGGGTTAACAGAGCACTTTGCTCTGTGACGGTCATAGAAGTGAAGATTGAAGAACATGTCCCACAGCAGGTGGCACAACTTGAAGAAGTAATCCAGCAACTTCGGCAGTGCATCGTAGATCTGGAACTTTGTACCATGCTCGAGACTCCTCAAGAAATAAGAGATCTAAGGGAGGAAACTGCCCGCAGTTCAGTTGGCCGATTAAAAACCTTTGCCTTGGAATGCAAGCAGTTGAGCGCTAGAAGTGCCCAGACTTATGAGAACCTCACAAAGAATCTATAATTGTAGGCATTGGAGGCATAGGTCCAAGAATAAAAGAAGCATGCAGATACGCTACAGGCACAGTTGAATTCCTTGACCCCAATCGAAATAATGAAGAGATTTCCAGAACAATGCACTGCCCAACAATAGGTACACATGTTACAAAGTAAAGTGATGGAAGTCTCCCAATGACTTCAACCAATCCAAGAAAAGGCATGCCAATTGTTCACTGAAGTTGAAAGCGAAGGAGTTGAGCTTGAACAGGTTTTCATCACCGTGGAACAACGCCTGGAAGGGCCAGTAAACGACCCAGTGATCCAGGAGTTCACTGAGCAAGAGGTTGTCACACTGCAGCAGGTCGAAGAATCTTGAGCCAAGCTCGAGGCATTCGAGGTGGAATTTATTAGACCAGAGTGACTCGAGCTGAGTCACAGGTGAATGTTGGGGGAATGTTGGCCCTTGAACAAGTTTTGAGGAACACTTGGTCATATTTGACCATTTTTGGACTTCAAAATCCTGTCAAAGATGGAGCGCTAGGCGAAGCAGAGATCACGGGATATCATTCCACTTTTGGGCCCCTTTTAGGGTTTTGGGTTAATGTAATGGGAAAGGGATGTCAGCCCATGGGTTTACCCACGTTTAGGCCCACTTTTGTAATGTATAAATAGAAGGATAGGAAATGTGAGAAGTAGTATATGTGATTGCTTAGTGCAATTGGTAGTGCATCTATGTGATGTTGAATAAGTGCTTTGTGCGAGCTGTGTAAGGCTTGCAAGGCTAAGTGTCAGTTACTATGAGGTTGCTATAGAAAGTTGAGTGTTGTAACGCAAGGAAGAAGGATCTAGTGAGTTGCAAAGATATTCTATCCTATGCGAAGAAGGGTTTTGGAGGCTTTGTGCTTGTAACAGATTGAAGACGATAATAAAGAAGAAGATCTTGTGGACGTAGCCCCAGGGTGGGGTGAACCACGTAAATCTGTGCGTTATGCTCTGTGCTTTGAGTCAATGTGTTTATCTTTGCTTATGCTATGTGATTTGATATCCACTTATGCTCTGTGCTTCTTAGATATATATAATTGTTATATCTAATGTGTATGAGGATGCTTAATGTTGATCTACTGGATCTAATCTGGGTTACCATGGTTAAGTGTTGAAATACTGTAGATCTGAGTGTACACCACGATGCTCTGTGTTGTATGCGAAGTATAATAAGGGTTGAATATTGATGAATGATCGATGCTAAGTGCTCTGTAAATGATATAATCATAGATCTATGTCCCAGCTAAGGTTACAGACACCTGAGTCTTGCAACCACCCTTGCCTCTACCTCGGGTGAGACTTCATTTACTTCGCAGGTGTTGTCGAAAGGGCTGGTAGTTAGGGATTTGTTGGTGCGCTCTTGAGCATTTAACCCTAGGTCTACCCCTGTTCCAACAGGACCCCTCAAAACCTCCATTATTTCTCACATTGTTGGATGTGAGTGACTGGGTCGAACCTAGGTTTAAAAGTTGGGATGTCAATATTGGCTGATAGTTTTTTCCTATTGAATGTTTCGACAAAGTAAAGGGTGGTAGTGTTCCAAATTTGCATTTGAGGTTCATGTGTCTCCCACCATCTGGCTACTTGGCCTATAATATATTTGACTATACTTTGTACTCTCCCTTGATCTCTAAATGACTTGGAAACCTCGTCGACATGCATCAATGGGGAGTTCCTTTCATTGAACCAGGGTTTTCTTTGTCTGTGAGTGTGTTGGAATTAATGTTGGAGTCTTTTTTAGATTCCTTTTGACCACAATAGGTACTACTTGTACCAAGATGCATGATTTGGAATGCCTAATTGGTATTTCTTCTATCGACCAGCACTCTTTGGTTTTTTCTTAGTAGTTTTCCATTTTCCAATTGTATAATTCCATATCTGAATTTTTTCCTATTGACAATGGAGACCCGAATAAGATTTCTCCTTCACTATTTGGATCGATGTTATCATTTTTCTCATTCATTACTTGGTATAGTTGTCAGGATTCATGAGCTTTGTCCCATGTCTTGACCCATGGTTTTCCTTCCTTTGGATCTAATGGGATTATGATTTTTCTGCCACTTCCTTTCAATTTGATTCTATCTCTCTCGAGTGAGATTGTAGCTTTCACGTTCCAACCCCAAGGTCATCCAACTAATGCAAGTTAGGAAGGAATGCCTTCGACCAGATTTATTACTTTGAAATCAACTCATGTCGGAATTCCCATTATAGATTTTATTACACTTTTAAGTGTTCCAATTGGTTTGATAAACCTATGATATCCTAGCTTAAGAAAATTCATTGTAGGTTGAAGAGGCGGCTTCCTTAATTTGATCCATGTTTTTGTTGGGAGGATATTTAATTGGGATCCAAATTTGACTACGATTTGTTTGATCAAATGTTCGTTGATTTCAAGGTCGTCTTGTGGGACAAAGTCGTTTGTTTGTCTTTCCTGTGATAACAGGAGTAAACTTTTGATTGATCTTTTATCTTCTTTATATTATCTCAAAATGCTCAGTAAGGTGATAAACTGACCAATCGACTATTTCTCTTTCAATAGTTGCATAAATTCATCTAGCGTAGTTTCTGAGATATTCTCATGTCCTCTCTTGTTGGTTTTTTCTTGGTCGATATTTCTAAAGAATTCCATTACTTCCCTCATTAGTTTTTCTTTGTATTCTAGGTCAGGATATGTATTTTAGCCTCATCTTTGTCTATTTGGCAGTTCTGGAAAAATGTCTTTGCTAGCTTCTAAGCATGTTACTACATGGAGGCTATTTGAATTCAAAATATCTTGTTTTGGCACTATGTGCAAGATATTTACATTTCTTTTTTTAATCAATTTTTCTAACACAATTGGACGGTCTTCGAGTGAGTGGTCTCCCACTCAAATTTTTTTATAGAAATTGAGATTAGTTATGTATTTGATTGGGTAATCTGGACTAATTTGGTCATATTTCTAGCAGTTGAAGCAGTAATAGCATCTGCGACCTCATCCTCTACCGAAATTTCCTCGTCCTCCTTGTCCTCGACCTTGATAACCTTCATGGAATCAACCTCTATAACTGTTTCCACCTTTGTCAATGTTCCAGTCGATTGTCTGTGTATGATATACTAAGTGAATATTTGTTTTGTTTTTCCATTTAGCCGACATTATTTAGTTGAGTGATTATTTTCTTCGCATATATGACACCACTTTGGATGCACATTTCTCAAATTGTGTGGGCAGTCCATTGTAGCATGATTTGTTACTCCTTTTCATATATCATAGGATGTTTCAATCTGAATCTGATAGACTGTGAGGTCTAATGCATCGTTGAATTTGAAAAAGTCCTTTGTATGGCCTTCACTAGAACATATTGTACACCATAGTTCATTGCGAGAGAGAGATAGAGGGATGTTTTTAATTGATTTTTGCAATTATACAATCTTTTCTTCCAGTCGTTTATCAATGATTGATGAATTTGAAGCACCTTCATCATCCATTTCAATTCCTTGTTCTTTTTTTAGTACTTCTTCACATGTCGAGATATCATACATTCGTAGTCGTACTCTAATATTTTGCAATAGGCTTGCTACGTACCATTGTACAAGAATTAATTTGTCAATTTCATAAGGAATTTGAATCAAGGAGTATTAAAACCTTTTATCATATTCTCAAATGGTTTCACCCAGATTCTTCTTAATTTCTTTCAATTTTTGTGCCACAAGGTGGCTCATGTCTTTCATTTTGAAGAATTTGAGGAAATTTTGTTTTATCTTTGACTTCGAGAACTGTTGATTGTCTATATAATTCATAAACCAGGTAAGATCCCTGGATCGAAGTGCAACAAAAAACTATTCCATTTGTTTATCCTCGTCAGTTATGTATGTTTCATCTCATAATTTCTCGCACACGAACCAATGTCATTTGGGATCCTCGTCTCCTTCATAGATTAGAATGTGATTGAGACCCATTGTTACTTTCTTGGACCTTGTCGACGCTAGAAATATTGCAAGATTTTGGGCTTGATTTGATTGAGAAGTCAAACTACTTTCTTGAGTCGAGATCTTAATATTTGACTCGACTAGTACAATTTGTTGTTGGTCTTCAAAAGGGATGTATTCAATTGCTAACTACACTTGTTTTTTTCTTGGACTTGGAACATCTTTCTGATAATATTTGTCTATATACTCGATGAATCATCCTCTACAAGGTCACGTCGATTCATTTTCATAATCTATTTAATTTGATTCTCCCAATAGTAGATTTTGCAGGGGGCGATGTCAATGAGGTCTCTTATGTGAAGCAGTTTATCTTCTGGTTTATTTTCTCATTCTTCAATTAGCAGCTATCACTTATATTACCAGTGTTGTCAGTTTAAAACCACACCCTTGGTGATTTTGTCTCCACATGAAGTCTTTGTCAGAGTAATTATGTAATATGTTGGCTAGGAATTCTTGCAAGAGAAAGTCGAACCATGGATCTCGAGTCTTCGATCATCGACTTGGTCATTTACTTGTTGGGTGCCACTGGCTGCCATGCTCAATTGCAAGCTTCTACTCCTCCCAGGAGCCTTCGGGGCGCTCTCAAGGGTTGCTCCAGCGATCTGTCACTCATGGGTAGGTTTTCTATGAGATTTCATGGGATCCCTCTTGTTTCAAAACTCTTCTTGCCTCTTCTATCTCTTGTCCCACTCTAGTTTTGGTATATCCATTGGGGGTTTATGGGTCTATTTTTAAAGTTTAGAATTCACACTTGATTCATTTATCTTCCTGCTGAATTTTGAAATTTCAACTTGGGTGTGCTTTGACTTCGAATTTATACCATCTCATGGATCATCCAACCCCCCGACGCCAGTCGGATTTACTCATGGTCAATCGTGTTCATTATTAATTTTATTCGCATTTCTCCAAGAAGTATTCCCAAGCTTCTCTGGTGTCTTTGCAGTTAGATTCCAAAAATCGTTCCCACTCGTCTTATTTCTCCTTCCAATTAGAGTTTGGAGGAGGGTTTTTCAGAAGGGGTAGGTACTCAATGATGGTGATGCCCCCTTTGTCTAAGAGGAACTTTTGAAGTAACGATAGAACAATGCAAAGAAACATGTCATGAAGTTTTGTATAAAATTTATTTTTGATTGTTTGGACTGACTGTCTATCTTCGATTGTTTGTTCTTCAATGTATTCTTGCACGATCCTCTCAAAACACTCGTTTAGGTTTGTTCTTCCTTGGTTTATGATTTTATGCATCAAATTCTCATTGGGGGTGATTCTATGCATTAGATTGGCTTATATATTTGTAGAGTTCTTCTGGAATGGCTTCTAGGAATTGTTCATGCGTCTTCGAGAAGAGCTGAGTGTGTGCTTCTGGTAGCATTAGTTGATTTCTTCTTGCATCGTTTTTTATATGATTGGTAATTTTACACTCCCACCATTTGCGTATGTCTTCCAAGGTTAACATCTATATTCATTTTTTGTTCGACATGCCCGAGTTCATAATTACCGGCAACGAAACCAATGTTGTAGTCTAAGGGAAAGTATGAGATGGTTACTGGTAGATCCTTGCATATAGAAACACACACTACAACATCATATAGAAGAATATATATACATACAGATAGACATACACGAGAGGTGAGAGAGAAACATCAAAGAATTTGATTATATTCAGGAACACTTCTTACATTCCATTACATAGCCATGTATCTATATATATATTAATGGAATGTAAGAAGTTTTCCTTAATATAATAAAATGCTTTGATGTTTCTCTTTGATGATATTTTGTTACCAGTCGGTTACATTTCCTAACTTTTAGGTCGGTCAA
>JASDQU010101388.1:80399-93932 GCA_032191745.1 Picea mariana
GTAGACTCTATCCAGAGTGGCACAGTGCGTCTTACCTATCATCTGATCGTGAGCAAGCTAGTTTGCAAGAACAGACCAACACAAGTGAATAGATTCGTATTTGACCTCGTAGGGAAGTGCACCGAGGGACTACAGATGAACTAGGCGCAGTACCTTGTAAACCAGCTAGAGCTTGATTGCAGAGAAGTGCAAGACCAAGGGTATGAGTTCCACTTTAGCCGGTTTCTCATACTAATCACTTTCATTGCCTGGGAGCTACCAGAAGGTGCCACTTTTCTAGAGATTGAACCCTTCCAACCACTGGATGTGAAGTTTTGTGCGTTGTGGTACTCCAGAAACATGAAAAAGCAGTGGCAATCCAATGTCATCTTCCACGCCTATTACAACCAATTGAAGAATGAAATATAGTATACATTGTGCCTCACCCCAAACACACTTCACAGGTTTAGACCTTTGATCAAATTTAGTGCAGACTACCACTTCACCTATATCATATCACGCGGTGATGAGCACAAATAACAGCTCCAATCATACTACAAGTTGAAAGAAGAAGACTTGGAGAAGATTACCAAGGAATGGTCGGCGGACCTCCTTTTTGCAGTGGACCCTGCAGAAATGTATGACATGGATAGCCCTAAAGCTATGTCGGATATACCTAGACCAAGCAAGACTAAGAAGGATGATGAATCTCAATATGTCCATAGCACATCCATGAAGACTACTTTGATCTCACCTGTGCAGGGAGGTGATGGTGAAGAACTAGGTGGCACGGAAGTTTAGCAAAAAAAAGGTGAGGTTACTCCGCCTAGAGAGGAGGAGGATCCCTCTAAGAAAAGAAAGATTACCCCACTAAAGACCTCATCCTGAAATAAAACTAAGGCCACCCATAATATGTTTAAGACTACCCTCACACCAGACGACTTCGACTTCTTAATCGTTGTGTTGAATGATGCTTCACTAGAGATCGCAGAAAATCAAGAAGCGAAAAAGGAGGAGGTATTTAGCCGAATCAAGGGTGAACTTCAAGAAGTGTAGCAGGCACTCCAATATAGCTGAGAATTTTCTACTACACCCTTGACAATTGGAACAGCAGGAACAGGTGATGAGCCCACCCAATTACACCAGATCATCGATAAAGTCAAAGCCCACCTTCGACGAGCTCAAGAAGACATAGTGAAAGCCACCCAGGCTTTGACACAAGTACAGATCACACTTGTAGAACAACAGAGTAAGGCACAACAGGAAAATATTACCCTACAAGTGAAGTGGGATGAGGAGAAAGCACAGTTACAGTAGAGCAAGGACTAGTTGCTAGCAGAGCAACTTGAAGTACAGGAAAGGGTTCACAGAGCACTTCGCTCTGTGATGGTCATAGAAGTGAAGATTGAAGAACATGTCCCACAGCAGGTGGCACAACTTGAAGAAGTAATCCAACAACTTCAGCAGCACATCATAGATCTAGAACTTTGTACCGTGCCTGAAACTCCTCAAGAAATAAGAGATCTAAGGGAGGCAACTGCCTGCAGTTCAGTTGGTCGATTAAAAACCTTTGCCTTGGAATGCAAGCAGTTGAGCACTAGAAGCGCCCAGACTTATGAGAACCTCACAGAGAATCCAGAGTTGTAGGCATTAGAGGCACAGGTCCAAGAATCAAAGAAGCATGCAGATATGCTACAGGCACAGCTGAAGTCCTTGACTCGAGTCGAAAGAATGAAGAGATTTCTAGAACAATCCACTGCCCGACAATAGGTACACACGTTGCAAATTAAAGTGATGGAAGTCTCCCAACGACTTCAACCATTCCAAGAAAAGGCATGCCAACTGTTCAATGAAGTTGAAATCCAAGGAGCTGAGCTTGAACAGGTTGTCATCACCATAAAACAATGCCTGGAAGGGCCAGTAAACGACGCAGTGATCCAGGAGTTCACTGAGCAAGAGGATTTCACACTGCAGCAGGTCGAAGAATCTCGAGCCAAGCTCGAGGCATTTGAGGTAGAATTGATCAGACCAGAGTGACTCAAGATGAGTCACAGGTGAGTGTTGGGGGCATGTTGTCCCTTGACCAAGTTTTGAGGAACAGTTGGTCATATTTGACCATTTTTGGACTTTAAAAGCCTGTCAAAGATGGAGCGCTAGGCGAAGCAGAGATCACGGGATATCATTCCACTTTTGGGGCCATTTAGGGTTTTGGGTTAATGTAATGGGAAAGGGATGTCAGCCCATGGGTTTACCCACATTTAGGCCCACTTTTGTAATGTATAAATAGAAGGATAGTCAATGTAAGAAGTAGTATATGTGATTGCTTAGTGCAATTGGTAGTGCATCTATGTGATGTTGAATAAGTGCTCTATGCAAACTATGTAAGGCTTGTAAGGCTAAGTGTCAGTTACTATGAGGTTGCTATAGAAAGTTGAGTGTTGTAACACAAGGAAGAAGGATATAGCAAGTTGCAAAGATCTTCTATCCTATGCGAATAAGGGTTTTAGAGGCTTTGTGCTTGTAACAGATTGAAGACGATAATAAAGAAGAAGATCTTGTGGACGTAGCCCCATGGTGGGGTGAACCACATAAATCTATGTGTTATGCTCTGTGATTTGAGTCAATGTGTTTATCTTTGCTTATTCTATGTGATTTGATATATCCACTTATGCTCTATGCTTCTTACATATCTATAATTGTTATATCTGATGTGTATGAGGATGCTTAATGTTGATCTACTGGATCTGATCTGGGTTACCACGGTTAAGTGTTGAAATACGGTAGATCTGAGTGTACACCGCGATGCTCTGTGTTGTCTGCGAAGTATAATAAGGGTTGAATATTGATGAATGATCGATGCTAAGTTCTCTGTAAATGATATAATCATAGATCTTTGTCCTAGCTAAAGTTGCAGACACCTGAGTCTTGCAACCACCCCTACCTCTACCTCGGGTGAGACTTCATCTACTTCGTAGGTGCTGTCGAAAGGGTCGGTAGTTAGGGATTTGTTGGTGCGCTCTTGAGCGTTGAACCCTAGGTCTACCCCTGTGCCAACAGGACCCCTCAAAACCTCCATTAATTCTCACATTGTTGGATGTGAGTGACTGGGTCGAACCTAGGTTTAAAAGTTGGGATGTCAATATTGGCTGATAGTTTTTTCCCATTGAATGTTTCGACAAAGTAAAGGGTGGTAGTGTTCCAAATTTGCAGTTGAGGTTCATGTGTCTCCCACCATCTGGCTACTTGGCCTATAAAATATTTGACTAGACTTTGTACTCTCCCTTGATCTCTAAATGACTTGGAAACATCATCGACATGCATCAATGGGGAGTTCCTTTCATTGAACCACAAGTTTTTCTTTGTCTGTGAGTGCGTTGGAATTAATGTTGGTGTCTTTTTTAGCTTCCTTTTGACCACAATAGGTACCACTTGTACCAAGATGCATGATTTGGAATGCCTGATTGGTATTTCTTCTATCGACCAGCACTCTTTGGTTTTTTCTTAGTAGTTTTCCATTTTCCAATTGTATAATTCCATATCTGAATTTTTTCCTATTGACAATGGAGACCCGAATAAGATTTCTCCTTCACTATTTGGATCGATGTTATCATTTTTCTCATTCATTACTTGGTATAGTTGTCAGGATTCATGAGCTTTGTCCCATGTCTTGACCCATGGTTTTCCTTCCTTTGGATCTAATGGGATTATGATTTTTCTGCCACTTCCTTTCAATTTGATTCTATCTCTCTCGAGTGAGATTGTAGCTTTCACGTTCCAACCCCAAGGTCATCCAACTAATGCAAGTTAGGAAGGAATGCCTTCGACCAGATTTATTACTTTGAAATCAACTCATGTCGGAATTCCCATTATAGATTTTATTACACTTTTAAGTGTTCCAATTGGTTTGATAAACCTATGATATCCTAGCTTAAGAAAATTCATTGTAGGTTGAAGAGGCGGCTTCCTTAATTTGATCCATGTTTTTGTTGGGAGGATATTTAATTGGGATCCAAATTTGACTACGATTTGTTTGATCAAATGTTCGTTGATTTCAAGGTCGTCTTGTGGGACAAAGTCGTTTGTTTGTCTTTCCTGTGATAACAGGAGTAAACTTTTGATTGATCTTTTATCTTCTTTATATTATCTCAAAATGCTCAGTAAGGTGATAAACTGACCAATCGACTATTTCTCTTTCAATAGTTGCATAAATTCATCTAGCGTAGTTTCTGAGATATTCTCATGTCCTCTCTTGTTGGTTTTTTCTTGGTCGATATTTCTAAAGAATTCCATTACTTCCCTCATTAGTTTTTCTTTGTATTCTAGGTCAGGATATGTATTTTAGCCTCATCTTTGTCTATTTGGCAGTTCTGGAAAAATGTCTTTGCTAGCTTCTAAGCATGTTACTACATGGAGGCTATTTGAATTCAAAATATCTTGTTTTGGCACTATGTGCAAGATATTTACATTTCTTTTTTTAATCAATTTTTCTAACACAATTGGACGGTCTTCGAGTGAGTGGTCTCCCACTCAAATTTTTTTATAGAAATTGAGATTAGTTATGTATTTGATTGGGTAATCTGGACTAATTTGGTCATATTTCTAGCAGTTGAAGCAGTAATAGCATCTGCGACCTCATCCTCTACCGAAATTTCCTCGTCCTCCTTGTCCTCGACCTTGATAACCTTCATGGAATCAACCTCTATAACTGTTTCCACCTTTGTCAATGTTCCAGTCGATTGTCTGTGTATGATATACTAAGTGAATATTTGTTTTGTTTTTCCATTTAGCCGACATTATTTAGTTGAGTGATTATTTTCTTCGCATATATGACACCACTTTGGATGCACATTTCTCAAATTGTGTGGGCAGTCCATTGTAGCATGATTTGTTACTCCTTTTCATATATCATAGGATGTTTCAATCTGAATCTGATAGACTGTGAGGTCTAATGCATCGTTGAATTTGAAAAAGTCCTTTGTATGGCCTTCACTAGAACATATTGTACACCATAGTTCATTGCGAGAGAGAGATAGAGGGATGTTTTTAATTGATTTTTGCAATTATACAATCTTTTCTTCCAGTCGTTTATCAATGATTGATGAATTTGAAGCACCTTCATCATCCATTTCAATTCCTTGTTCTTTTTTTAGTACTTCTTCACATGTCGAGATATCATACATTCGTAGTCGTACTCTAATATTTTGCAATAGGCTTGCTACGTACCATTGTACAAGAATTAATTTGTCAATTTCATAAGGAATTTGAATCAAGGAGTATTAAAACCTTTTATCATATTCTCAAATGGTTTCACCCAGATTCTTCTTAATTTCTTTCAATTTTTGTGCCACAAGGTGGCTCATGTCTTTCATTTTGAAGAATTTGAGGAAATTTTGTTTTATCTTTGACTTCGAGAACTGTTGATTGTCTATATAATTCATAAACCAGGTAAGATCCCTGGATCGAAGTGCAACAAAAAACTATTCCATTTGTTTATCCTCGTCAGTTATGTATGTTTCATCTCATAATTTCTCGCACACGAACCAATGTCATTTGGGATCCTCGTCTCCTTCATAGATTAGAATGTGATTGAGACCCATTGTTACTTTCTTGGACCTTGTCGACGCTAGAAATATTGCAAGATTTTGGGCTTGATTTGATTGAGAAGTCAAACTACTTTCTTGAGTCGAGATCTTAATATTTGACTCGACTAGTACAATTTGTTGTTGGTCTTCAAAAGGGATGTATTCAATTGCTAACTACACTTGTTTTTTTCTTGGACTTGGAACATCTTTCTGATAATATTTGTCTATATACTCGATGAATCATCCTCTACAAGGTCACGTCGATTCATTTTCATAATCTATTTAATTTGATTCTCCCAATAGTAGATTTTGCAGGGGGCGATGTCAATGAGGTCTCTTATGTGAAGCAGTTTATCTTCTGGTTTATTTTCTCATTCTTCAATTAGCAGCTATCACTTATATTACCAGTGTTGTCAGTTTAAAACCACACCCTTGGTGATTTTGTCTCCACATGAAGTCTTTGTCAGAGTAATTATGTAATATGTTGGCTAGGAATTCTTGCAAGAGAAAGTCGAACCATGGATCTCGAGTCTTCGATCATCGACTTGGTCATTTACTTGTTGGGTGCCACTGGCTGCCATGCTCAATTGCAAGCTTCTACTCCTCCCAGGAGCCTTCGGGGCGCTCTCAAGGGTTGCTCCAGCGATCTGTCACTCATGGGTAGGTTTTCTATGAGATTTCATGGGATCCCTCTTGTTTCAAAACTCTTCTTGCCTCTTCTATCTCTTGTCCCACTCTAGTTTTGGTATATCCATTGGGGGTTTATGGGTCTATTTTTAAAGTTTAGAATTCACACTTGATTCATTTATCTTCCTGCTGAATTTTGAAATTTCAACTTGGGTGTGCTTTGACTTCGAATTTATACCATCTCATGGATCATCCAACCCCCCGACGCCAGTCGGATTTACTCATGGTCA
The DNA here is from genome assembly GCA_032191745.1 of Picea mariana. Classification (NCBI taxonomy): domain Eukaryota; kingdom Viridiplantae; phylum Streptophyta; class Pinopsida; order Pinales; family Pinaceae; genus Picea; species Picea mariana. The sequence continues at coordinate 86,878 of JASDQU010101388.1, forward strand.
ATCGTGTTCATTATTAATTTTATTCGCATTTCTCCAAGAAGTATTCCCAAGCTTCTCTGGTGTCTTTGCAGTTAGATTCCAAAAATCGTTCCCACTCGTCTTATTTCTCCTTCCAATTAGAGTTTGGAGGAGGGTTTTTCAGAAGGGGTAGGTACTCAATGATGGTGATGCCCCCTTTGTCTAAGAGGAACTTTTGAAGTAACGATAGAACAATGCAAAGAAACATGTCATGAAGTTTTGTATAAAATTTATTTTTGATTGTTTGGACTGACTGTCTATCTTCGATTGTTTGTTCTTCAATGTATTCTTGCACGATCCTCTCAAAACACTCGTTTAGGTTTGTTCTTCCTTGGTTTATGATTTTATGCATCAAATTCTCATTGGGGGTGATTCTATGCATTAGATTGGCTTATATATTTGTAGAGTTCTTCTGGAATGGCTTCTAGGAATTGTTCATGCGTCTTCGAGAAGAGCTGAGTGTGTGCTTCTGGTAGCATTAGTTGATTTCTTCTTGCATCGTTTTTTATATGATTGGTAATTTTACACTCCCACCATTTGCGTATGTCTTCCAAGGTTAACATCTATATTCATTTTTTGTTCGACATGCCCGAGTTCATAATTACCGGCAACGAAACCAATGTTGTAGTCTAAGGGAAAGTATGAGATGGTTACTGGTAGATCCTTGCATATAGAAACACACACTACAACATCATATAGAAGAATATATATACATACAGATAGACATACACGAGAGGTGAGAGAGAAACATCAAAGAATTTGATTATATTCAGGAACACTTCTTACATTCCATTACATAGCCATGTATCTATATATATATTAATGGAATGTAAGAAGTTTTCCTTAATATAATAAAATGCTTTGATGTTTCTCTTTGATGATATTTTGTTACCAGTCGGTTACATTTCCTAACTTTTAGGTCGGTCAAMTCTAACTAACTATCCAACCGAATTTCTTAACAAACCACTATAATTGACTTGGCTAGTCGACTGGCARGTCTRGTCARTGGGGTTGACTAGCCCCTWCACCATATACAATTGGTCGCATTTTTTAGGACAATTTTTTTCTTTTTATAAGATGAGGACTTGTAGTTTATAGATTTACATTTTGTACTTTATTGAAACACAAATAAAACATTTGTTTCATCACCTAAKCACATATTTTCAATTTATACACATTTTTTTGAGCACGTATTTTTTGAATATTGCACTTATTCGTAGGTCTATCATTTTTCCATTTCATAGAAATGTCTAAATAGTCAGAAAATATAGTGAGTATTTTTATGTTAGGATTCAAGGCCTCTCTCCACTAGATGGAGGGATCCCCCCCCTCCCCACACACTTTATATTTCTCTTGCACATCATGTTATATTTCCTTCTAGTCCTCCTTCAAGTTCGTCCTTGTTAGGCTCTTTTAGATCATGCTTGTTTTTAGCTAGCTCATCCTCGTCTAGTTCAATTACATCAAGCATGTTAATTGTTCTAACCTCCACTATGGTTGTAACTATTCAAAACCAGTCCCTTCCATATATGGGTAGTTTAAATCTCATGGAATTGACTAAGCTCACCAATGACCCTATCAAGCACAATCCTACTTGGACTACTATTCCAACCAAGCTTCCTTATGAAATTTCAAGTTTGAAGGATGTGTGAGAGAAATTCTATATGATTGAATTATGTCTTTTCATATATGGTTTTCATCCAACAATATCACATATGGTTCTATTAGTATTCAGTTATTTCAATGAACTCTAACCGGAGTCATGACAAAATGGTATATTGATCAACCAGTTGATTCTAATTCATGATGTAGGAGTTGAGATCCTCACTAGTTTTCATCTAACTACAATTATTCATATCTCTAACCATATCCATGTGTGGCATAGGAGACATAGCTTATGTAATATTGACCTACAATATCAATCCTCTTTGATTGGTTATTGAAGTTCCTTTTTATTTCCATAACCAAAAGCGTGGCTACAACTATGCCTAAATTAGAATAAGAATTTGTTTGTAAGGCCTAACAATTTGATCTTATTTATGCACAGTCTCAATATTTATAAATTGGTATCATTGATGTTCCCCATACTCATTCCATTGAATAGGATACACAAGGGGCATCCCATGATGTGACAGTTTTATTGAGTCTATTTCCCAAGCTTCCAATCAATTTGGTCAAATGAATTTCTCCAATGCCCCATATGGTGTGTCACAATTTTCTTCTCAATCAGGTACCAACACATCATATTTTAGGCCTCATGTGCATTCCTTTTCATTAATTCCCCCTCTTGTAATCACACTTCCATGTCATATGGTGGTCACCCTCATCATAACCCATATTGTTATTTTCTTGAGTTGTCACCAAAACCTTTGAATCTACAAGCCATGTTTCCTTAGTCCTAGATCGATAAAGTTCAACATGCTCCCGATCCATAGCAAGGCCAATCCTTTTCCCATCAAAACACAACCAATCCTCAAATTCATTAGAATAATGGAAATAAGAACAAAGGGAAAAATAATATGTTAAACCATAATCCAGGAATTGGGGTAAACCCACCAATCGATATGCTAATGCTAGGGGAAACCCCGATATTGCAAACTGGAGTCAGGATCCTAACAATCCACCCAAGAAAGGGTAGAATATACTACTTAGAACTAACCAATGTTGTGTTATTTGCGGCACCTATAGTCATTATACTCATCATTTTCTTAATTTACCTAAGGTTCATTGGTTGCAAGAAGTCATTTCTAAAGCTTACACTGACCCCACACAAGAGCAAGGTGGTGCTCAACCTATTCATGCTCATGCTTCCTAGCCACAAGTATTTCCCTTTCCCACTGAAAGGGTTAGTATATACTTATCACAACTCCTCCTACTAGTTAGTTGTTTATATATACATCCCTTGGAGCTCCTTTATTTCAAAATGTTTTCATGAACTCTACAAATTTTAATATTCAAACCTGTAAATGACAATATGGAATGCCCCTTGAATCCCCTCCACCTGAACACGATGACATCCCAGTTTCAAATAGTTGTATATTTAATATCCCATGACCTAATGTTGACCCTACTCCAAAAGTACCAAAGGTACCTTTATGTCACATTTCTCATAATCATATGATGTTGCTTAGAAATATAGTATTGTGGATGATTTGGCCCAATTCCCCATTGTTGTGTCCACCCTTAAGGTTTTTCAAAATTATTTGTCGAAGAGGAAATACTTACTATATTTTGGGTGTCATCAGTTGTTTGGATGCTAGGTTAATCACTTCAACTTAAATAGAAAAATCCTCATCTTACCTTGTCGGTTGAATTTTAGATCATGGTTAGAATAAAAAACATTATTGTTCACTATTTGTCATTGATAAATGTGCCTCCACATGCATCATGTATTCTCATGTGTATAAAAATTTAGGCTCTCCTGATCTAGTTCCATCAAAAATCATTTGTTGTGCTTATGTTGGCCATCCTTTCAAACCTTAAAAGAATTTGCAAAATTTTCTTATTGAGCTCGCTTATAAGATGGTCATGATAGATATTGAAGTTGTATATTCCAATCTTGACTATAATATTCTCCTTGCTTGTATTTATATGTATTTTATGAAGGAAATTGTATCGTTCACTATCCACTTCATGATGTTTCCCCATAATAGAAAGGTTGTGTCCCTAGATCAACATCCATATTACAATCCCAAACCACATTATAATCTAGATAATTTATTTCCTATCCTCGAGGGTAGTGAATCCATGCCCTTGTTCAATGAAGTGGGTCTCAGTTTCTTTAAAGACTCCACCTTGTTGGAAACATAACATGCCCATTACCTCCTATTATGTTAGTAGGAATACTTATTTGTGTACCATTACATCAGGAGATCCCTCTTCCCAGTGATTGAATGAACCTATTGATTCATGAGATTTTGAGTTGTCATCGGTAGGGACTCCATGTTTAGGATCACTCATTACAAAAATTACTTTCCTTTTCCCTCCAGCTGGTGTGTTTGGGACCCATGTGATGGCCATGTTGACTCTCCTTAGTATTACCTTGGGCATTCATATATGCTATCGTAATCTACCCTCATCCTATGGTCCCATATAGCCATATATTCTTAACTCATATGAAACTTGCAAGTGTTCCCTCACCATCAACCTAGGAGACACTAAATGCATCTCTCAAAGTAAGACTAGAAATAATAAAGGGTAGATCGAGGGAAGAACAAAAAATATGGGGGAACCAATACTCCTAGGCTATCTATGGACACTTTGACCATCACACCTACTTGAGTTATACATCCTTATGTCTTTTTTATGTCACTATCCATGCCACTAGCAATTTCCTTGTGCTTATGAGTTGTGGGAGCTTCCTCATCACTGAATCAAAGAATTTTTGGATGCCTCCATCCCGATGGTGGAAGTCAATCCTCCTAATTCAACAAAAAATCACAACAAGTATTTGCGCACCAATCATATATAGTGTACCTAGGGGGGATAATATGGGGTACCTAGGGAGGTACCCAAGGGGAATAATAATAGATAGGTGGCTATGTATTTCTATTTATGGAGGCCATTTCTAGTAAATAAGGCCTAGCATGTAGTAGTGTCAAATAAATATATGTAAGAAGGATTACTAGAAGGTTTTTCCTACTAGAAAGTTATTTGTCTAGAATGTTTCTAGGAGCTAAAAATTACTATATAAAGATGCAAAAGAAATGTGATGGGGGGTATTGTGAAGTCTATTATAATTGTAGCAAGCAATGTTTGTGGAGTGTTTTCCTTCCTTAAAGAATAATTCATTGTGTTACCCTACCTCAAGGATTTTATCTACAATCCTTGTGTTAATTCCTTTGTTATCTACTATTTGTATTTGATATGTTCAAGTTAGCATTTGTCTTATATTTTCATATCTATTGCATTATACTACAATTAGTATCAACGCTCTTTCATGGGACAAAAAAAAGGAAATAACTTTTATTTTTTATGTTTTGCATATTTTCTTAGGGAAAAGAAGGAGGGAAACCTTTAGATCAAATTATAAAACTTTGTATTGAGAACATAAAGAAAAAAAAATTAGATTTGTGCACCTCTAAAAAAAAATACCCAAACACAAAAAAACAATCATCCAAATTGGAGTACGGGAAGTGGAGTTATCACTGATTTAAAATCTGTTGTTTTAAGGTTTTGGGGAGATGGTTGTGTGTTGGCGCATGGTTATAAGACCCTAGGTTCAAGTTATATAACCAACAAAACCCTTCAGATACCGGCCCTTTCAGCATCACCTACATGCAAGTGAAGTCTCACTTGAGGTATCTATTGGGACTATAGGAACCAATTTTCTGCAAGGATGAAGGGATGCGAGTTCATCAACATGTTCATTGATACTTATATACCCTGTGCACAATATTTTGTGTCTATTATCCCTTGATTAATTGGTAAACTCAATTATACAACACCATTATAACGCAGATTGCAACATAGACTATTCACTGAAACATTTATAATTATTGTGAATCACTTAGAGATAGATATAATCATGCATAAATAGAGCATCCATGAACAATCACATAAAACGACACATTCAGACACAAAATTTAACGTGGTTCACCAAATTCTTGGGATACATCCACAACGACTGGATTCTTTATTATTCTTTGTGCAATCATATCAAGCTTGCTCAGTGCACTACAATAGATACATCATGATATCATCCCCCATGTTTCTTATTATCTCTACAGTGCAAGCCTCTCTTTGAAAAATATCCCCTAAACCTTTAGACATAGATTGTCTCTCATTCTCATCCTATTCTCTCAGTGGCCTATTCTCTCAGTGACCTATTCTCTCAGCATCATATTCTTCCCAACCCATTACATATTTATACATAGATTTCAAGGCTCAAAACCATAATAGTTTATCCCAAAACCCTATGACAACACATTATGACTCATTACAATGCATGAAAACACATAGTCCATGCGTGATTTTCCTGCCTTCGCGTATACATGCTACTTTTCCTTCCCTTTTTCATGTATGTTTCTTTTCCTACTTTATCTCCTTGCTTTATTTCTTTGCTTTATCTTCTTATGCGCCGCCAAATGCACTTTTACTACGCTTTCTGATCATGAATGCACCTTTACTACGCATCTCCTCAACCCTTAGGATATTTCTCAAAATTACATCCAAAATTCCTTTCCAATAGGCCCCCAACACTCACATGTGGATCATCTAGACCCACTCATGTATGTTCAATCGCTCCCTTCCATGACTCCATACATTTTTTCAATGTTTCTTTGGCTGTAACGACTTATTTCTTTTCCTTAGCCTCCATTTTAAATATTTCTTCTATGTCATGTGTCGTTAGCGTCACAAGATTCTCCTCGCAGTATTTCTTATCTTGCTTCACCATGCCCTATGTCGTTGTCGATCCCCCTTGTTGGTGACTTCTTGGGTTGACCCAGGTTCTGGTCTCTTATAGGTTTCCAACAAAACCCTCAAAACTATCGGCCCTCTTGGTAAACTAGAAGGCAACATTGTGTTTTTGCAGTCTAGGTTTGAGTGGGGATTTCTAGTTGACTTGTTTTTCCTTATGCATTATCCTTGTTAATCATTAATCTACTTCTATGATTCATTCATCTTTAAACATATGCATGCATGCTGATATAACTACTTTAACCATTCATTCTTGAGCTATTGATTAATACAAAATTAAATCATTCATTAACAATCACATAGAACACAAGGTTTACTGTGCTTCACCCCCTCCTAGGGCTACATCCACAAAGATATGGATTCTCTTCTCTTTTATTTATTTTGTTGCAAAATCGTGTGTTTCTCTCATTACATCTTCAGTAATACAATCAAAATGAGAATAAGTACCCTCTGTGAGGTTGAATATATTGTAACACCCATGTTTCCCCCAACTTTTAAATATAACTATAACTTGCCAAAAGACTGTGGAAGACTAAATATGTGTGAATGATGGATTTGATTAACCTTTTGTTATAAAAGGTAATGTATGTATTTATATTATTAATTAAATATGGATA
>JASDQU010101388.1:105827-118687 GCA_032191745.1 Picea mariana
TCCTCCTAATTCAACAAAAAATCACAACAAGTATTTGCGCACCAATCATATATAGTGTACCTAGGGGGGATAATATGGGGTACCTAGGGAGGTACCCAAGGGGAATAATAATAGATAGGTGGCTATGTATTTCTATTTATGGAGGCCATTTCTAGTAAATAAGGCCTAGCATGTAGTAGTGTCAAATAAATATATGTAAGAAGGATTACTAGAAGGTTTTTCCTACTAGAAAGTTATTTGTCTAGAATGTTTCTAGGAGCTAAAAATTACTATATAAAGATGCAAAAGAAATGTGATGGGGGGTATTGTGAAGTCTATTATAATTGTAGCAAGCAATGTTTGTGGAGTGTTTTCCTTCCTTAAAGAATAATTCATTGTGTTACCCTACCTCAAGGATTTTATCTACAATCCTTGTGTTAATTCCTTTGTTATCTACTATTTGTATTTGATATGTTCAAGTTAGCATTTGTCTTATATTTTCATATCTATTGCATTATACTACAATTAGTATCAACGCTCTTTCATGGGACAAAAAAAAGGAAATAACTTTTATTTTTTATGTTTTGCATATTTTCTTAGGGAAAAGAAGGAGGGAAACCTTTAGATCAAATTATAAAACTTTGTATTGAGAACATAAAGAAAAAAAAATTAGATTTGTGCACCTCTAAAAAAAAATACCCAAACACAAAAAAACAATCATCCAAATTGGAGTACGGGAAGTGGAGTTATCACTGATTTAAAATCTGTTGTTTTAAGGTTTTGGGGAGATGGTTGTGTGTTGGCGCATGGTTATAAGACCCTAGGTTCAAGTTATATAACCAACAAAACCCTTCAGATACCGGCCCTTTCAGCATCACCTACATGCAAGTGAAGTCTCACTTGAGGTATCTATTGGGACTATAGGAACCAATTTTCTGCAAGGATGAAGGGATGCGAGTTCATCAACATGTTCATTGATACTTATATACCCTGTGCACAATATTTTGTGTCTATTATCCCTTGATTAATTGGTAAACTCAATTATACAACACCATTATAACGCAGATTGCAACATAGACTATTCACTGAAACATTTATAATTATTGTGAATCACTTAGAGATAGATATAATCATGCATAAATAGAGCATCCATGAACAATCACATAAAACGACACATTCAGACACAAAATTTAACGTGGTTCACCAAATTCTTGGGATACATCCACAACGACTGGATTCTTTATTATTCTTTGTGCAATCATATCAAGCTTGCTCAGTGCACTACAATAGATACATCATGATATCATCCCCCATGTTTCTTATTATCTCTACAGTGCAAGCCTCTCTTTGAAAAATATCCCCTAAACCTTTAGACATAGATTGTCTCTCATTCTCATCCTATTCTCTCAGTGGCCTATTCTCTCAGTGACCTATTCTCTCAGCATCATATTCTTCCCAACCCATTACATATTTATACATAGATTTCAAGGCTCAAAACCATAATAGTTTATCCCAAAACCCTATGACAACACATTATGACTCATTACAATGCATGAAAACACATAGTCCATGCGTGATTTTCCTGCCTTCGCGTATACATGCTACTTTTCCTTCCCTTTTTCATGTATGTTTCTTTTCCTACTTTATCTCCTTGCTTTATTTCTTTGCTTTATCTTCTTATGCGCCGCCAAATGCACTTTTACTACGCTTTCTGATCATGAATGCACCTTTACTACGCATCTCCTCAACCCTTAGGATATTTCTCAAAATTACATCCAAAATTCCTTTCCAATAGGCCCCCAACACTCACATGTGGATCATCTAGACCCACTCATGTATGTTCAATCGCTCCCTTCCATGACTCCATACATTTTTTCAATGTTTCTTTGGCTGTAACGACTTATTTCTTTTCCTTAGCCTCCATTTTAAATATTTCTTCTATGTCATGTGTCGTTAGCGTCACAAGATTCTCCTCGCAGTATTTCTTATCTTGCTTCACCATGCCCTATGTCGTTGTCGATCCCCCTTGTTGGTGACTTCTTGGGTTGACCCAGGTTCTGGTCTCTTATAGGTTTCCAACAAAACCCTCAAAACTATCGGCCCTCTTGGTAAACTAGAAGGCAACATTGTGTTTTTGCAGTCTAGGTTTGAGTGGGGATTTCTAGTTGACTTGTTTTTCCTTATGCATTATCCTTGTTAATCATTAATCTACTTCTATGATTCATTCATCTTTAAACATATGCATGCATGCTGATATAACTACTTTAACCATTCATTCTTGAGCTATTGATTAATACAAAATTAAATCATTCATTAACAATCACATAGAACACAAGGTTTACTGTGCTTCACCCCCTCCTAGGGCTACATCCACAAAGATATGGATTCTCTTCTCTTTTATTTATTTTGTTGCAAAATCGTGTGTTTCTCTCATTACATCTTCAGTAATACAATCAAAATGAGAATAAGTACCCTCTGTGAGGTTGAATATATTGTAACACCCATGTTTCCCCCAACTTTTAAATATAACTATAACTTGCCAAAAGACTGTGGAAGACTAAATATGTGTGAATGATGGATTTGATTAACCTTTTGTTATAAAAGGTAATGTATGTATTTATATTATTAATTAAATATGGATATTGTTGCACAATTGTTGAAAGGGGGGTTTTCCAAGATAGACCATGGTGCTATGAGAGAGATGGAGAGGGGGGGAAATAAGTGGTTGAGATGACCGCCACCAAACCAATACCTCACTGGATTTAATTCCTCAGACCCAGAATAGTCCTCTGACCCAGAAATGAATTACCAGTCAGACTGGTAATAGGAAGAGTCCTCCTCAAGAGTTAATGAGGAGATGGGGCAAAGTACCCATCTACAAGACTTCCATACTTGACCACGATCTATGGATTCAGACTCATGAAACCTTGTTGAGGAAGAAAATAAAATAGGTAATACGTGGGTGGAGGTAGATCTGTGAGGAAGCAGAGTGGAGAGACCAATCTCCCAGAAGATAAAAGAGCATTTGCATCTCTCTGGTTCGAGGGAGAACTGAGAAGCAATATCATTTTGGGTGCAAGAATATGTTGGCAGTGTTTTCGGTCCAAGCTGATAAATGGGGCTAATGAGTGACTGTGGAAGTACTCGTGAAGACCTCCTTTCTTGGTACAGAGAAAATCGGTTTCCAAGATCCTGTGGGAGGAGGAGAGTAACCTTCATCCCTGACTATGGCAGAGCAAGAACAAAGAGTCTCACTCATATAATCATGGTCTAGATTGGGGGTGGCTAGTGGTAAATCCATTTAGGAGTGGTTGTGCCCATGGTTGGGTGGAAAAAAGCACCCCTTTCATCAGTCGCTTCACGATTCTGGTTTTATGATAAGTATTTTCATACCCTATGTATTGAAATGGAAATGATGATTGAATATATTTATATGTCTATGAATGAGTTCTGTATTGAATGATTAAGGTAAAAGATGTATTTTCTCTCTATGAACCCATGCTTTTTAATGGTCTTCTTCTTGCCTCATCTTAGCAGTTAGAGAGTTATGGAACACAATCCTGCAAGAGAGTCGGGGTAGGATTTACTGGAATGCTTAAGTCCTATCGACCTCTTGAATCTACCTTTGCAGGAATACCAAGTTCAAACTCCATGGAAGGAGGGTGTATCCTTCATACCTTTCACCCATATGACCAAGTTCTAGGAACCCTGCGCTAGGCCCGAAAGGAGACAAACCTTTCTGGCTTTGAAACTCTAGGAGTTTGAAGCTCTAGAGTGTTACACCCTTACCATTTGTAAATCGTCTTAAGAAAAAATATTGTTATGGTTACCCATGATTTTGACCGATGTCTCGTGGTTTCCATAACTAGGACAGTTAGACCTGCCCCACCGTTAAATCCTTACACGTTTACCAATTACGAAGTAACATGAGTTGCAGATCTTAAGTTATTCGAGAGTCCCCCTAGTCATCGGATCCACGCTGAGGTAAGTACAACGTTGACTACTTTGGGAGAAATGAGGTGTTATAGCACCAAATTCCTCAAACGCCAGAGTTACAAATTGATGTAATCCATGGATCTGGGGAATCTATTAGGAACCCCTCGTAACAGTCCGATCAAACAATGGAGGTACCCACGTATGGTACTTCGGCTAAGTCCTACTTCGGGAGAGTAGAGCAGCCATAACGTCGAAACCCATGAAGTCCAGAGTTACGAAGTGATGAGGACCATATATCTAGGGACCCTTCAAGACCTCCCATGACTGTTATATCTAGACCATGGTCATCCCAGTGCTGACCACTCCAGGAGCAAGGAGGAAGTCACACCATAGATCCCCCGAATGTCAAAGTTACGAAGTAACGAAGGCTGAAGATTCATAGGTTTACGTGAACACACCTTATCCATGAGATAGAATGGTTTGGAAGGCTATCAGTCTGGGGTGATGTGGTACACTGACATCACCCAGGGTGACATGGATGCATGTTTATTATGCCATTTTTCACTTGGATTCATATGTTTCGTAGACCCTATGTGCCCATTAAAACATGACACATGTCACCCACTATAGGGGGCAGGTGTCATCACTACCTTGTCGCATTTCACCCCTAGAACTTTCTTACTTGGTCCATTTGGTAGGTGGAGTGCTCAGGACCCACCTATCCTTGCCTCTGCATCTAGTACGTCACCACATGTGAGGGTGGACCCTTCAAGAGTCTAAAACTTCGGGACTATGAAGGTATGGGATGCAGTGTCGAGGATAAGATGAAAGGCCCAAAGGCCAGAGCCACGTGGTGATATTTCGGGCTCCTTCGAGAGTTCAAGAATTCGGGACTCCAAAGGACAGGAATGCAGAAAGGAGAAGGAGTGTTCAGTGTTGAATGTTGAATTTTCCCTCTAGCCCATGTGTTAAATAAGTACCATGTCCCGATGTTGGATTGGACGGTGGATGGACCTCCCCCGTGGATATAGGAACTTTGGGATGGTAAGGATGACGTGGAGCCATGTGGCCAATGTATGACAATGCTTGAATAACTTCAAAAGGCCATAACTTGCAATCCAAAGATCGGTTTTGAGTCTGGTAGTAGTCGTTAGAAAGATACTATTGAGTAGAAGAGAATGGAGATCTCGGGCAGATGATTTGAGACAACTAGAGTACGCAAAATTTTGATGCCCCATCCCTAGAAAGGGTACTTAGGGGTTAGGTGTGTTACAAATTGGCATCAGAGCAGAAAACAACACTTTTTCTGCTTGTGTTACACATTATTTTGGTCACCCCAGTGATCCATTGACAAACATGTGTTCATGTTCCCAAAAAGAGTCTTTTTCCCTGAGGAAAGTGACTAACTTTATCTTCTCAAAAACCCTATTAATAAAGCTCATCACAGGATGCACTATACACAGGATGTGATGATGCCTTATCCTCGCCTCCTACCCTAAATCTGGACTGCGACGTCTTCGCAGGATGCACTACAACTAGGGTGCGACAATGTCAAAATCCAAGGAAAAGTCAAAACTTCACAAAAGTTCTAAAGGGGATATTCTAGAATATGAGGTGGCCTCTGAATGGTTTGGATCTTACTCACTTCTCTGATTTGGTGGGATCATCCTAATCTTCTCAACCATCTCTCTTTCCCCTATATAAAGAGAGATCTCTCATGGAAAAGGCTAAGGTTAAGGTTAAGATTGAATATGATAAGAATTGGATGAGGAATTCTACTTCATCTCATACTTGAGAGCTTCATTTCAGTTCATCAAGTTATTATGGATCTTCTTCATTCAATATTGGAGCAATTGTGTGTGTTGGAGAAAAGGTCCATCGAAAGGAGACCTTGCGACATCAAGTCTTTGGTTGTAATCTCCACTTTCATTTTAATACGATGCAATGATATGTCTCTTTCCCATAAAACTTGTTTTGGTTTATTGTATGATTCCTTGATCACATACATAGATTCTCATTGAGTTCATTGTATTGATTTGACTTTGGTTGGCTTGTGTTCCCTTGCAGATTCAATATCACAGAGGCACCGGAGTGGAGCTAGGATGGCAATGGCAGGAGGAAGCGATATCTAAATGATATGTTGCCTATCTTTTGTTAAATAGTGAACTCAATAGTTAGAGCTTAGGGAAAGCATCATATTATTTTTTGTTTTGTTCTATATCCGAGTGGATTTAGGGAGATATGTTTATGTCCACATTTACCAATTAATCCAACAACAACTTGGGCTCATGAACGAGTCGCGTAAAAATATTATTAGAGAAATTTTAGGGGTAACACCATATCTTACCCCATTCCTAAGAGCCTTATCTAAACCTCTACTGAAGAAAGGAATGAAACCTTATGTTTTTGTTATATGTTTTTCAAAATCTGAACTACGCGTTGTTCATAAACTAATGGATCATTAACTAACGAAAAATGTTTTATCAACACTTAAGCAGTCAGTGGACCGCAGGAAAACTACAACATAAAGGATGGTGACACACCATGAATTGGGGGAACACTACCACAATAGAGAGGAAAAGTATGATGAAAGGAGAGCGATGGAAATCCCTCCAGATTTCGTTGAAACCATAAGAAGCCTCATGGAATAATTACAGAGTTGTAAGGCTAACAATGAAAGGCTAATAAAAGAGCAAGAAAAGTAAACTAAAATTAATGTATTCCTACCACAAATCTTATCATATATACAAAGGAAGCTCCAACATGGACCAGAAACCAGTCATGTGGACAGACATCACACTAAGAAAACCCAAATTCCACCTGAGATAAAAAAAAACATGGTCCTGAAAGTGGCCACACCAAGAGGAGCACCTCAAATAATGCCCAACATGGAGCCAAGAGACACCCATCGGAAGAATCCTCTGGTGAAGAAAATGAGTACTCCAAGGGATCCTCTAGTAGCAAAAACAGTTCACATTCCCAGAGGAGAGGAAAGAAGAGGAAACATTCCAAGAGTCATGACCCTGAAGAGTTCAAGCAAGACAAACCACCCACTTTTGATGGAGAAATTAAGAATGGGGGAGAAGCATAATTTTGGCTAATTGGCTTGAAGAAGTACTTCAGAGTCCATGACTACTTTGAAAATTTAAAGGTTCGAAAAGTCATTTTTAACCTGAATGGAAAGGCATCCATTTTGTGGGAAGGCCTTTGGAATGTGAAATGAATCCATGAGAAGGACTTGTCATGGAAACAATTTGAGAAATACTTCAAGAAGAAGTATTTTTCAGAGAAATACTTTGATGGGAAGACCAAGGAGTCTTATGAACTCAAGTTGGGAGAACTTACAATAGATGAATATATCAACAAATTCCTTGACCTAATAAGGTATGTACCCTATATAAAGGATGAAAAGGTAAATATGCAACTATTTATTAGTGGACTACCTCAGTCCTTCTAGGACATAATTGAATTTGATGAGCCAAATAGCTTAGAAGACACTATCTGGAAGGCAAGGTATTACTATGAGAAATTCAAGAATAAGATAGAACCTCATGAGGATTGGAAGAAGAAAAGTAATTTTTTGGATTCAAGAAGAAGGGGTTTAAACCCTCAAGATTTAAGAACTATGGGAAGGGTTCTAAGATGAGCCTTCCTACTAAAAGTGTATATCAAAAAAATTTCCCCTCTCAGAGTGGAAATAATTCCTTTGGAGCATCTGCCCAAAGGGGTTGGATCCAATGGTGGAAAGTGAGGAGTTTTTCACCAATGGGAAAGGTTCAATTCTCACGAGATCTTTACGTGGAGCCAAGGGGGAACCTTGAGGTAGTGTTCAAACGTGTGGTTTCACCCAGAGATACTATATTAAATGGTATCGTGACCTGTGCACACATAAGTATATCAAATCCCACCCCCATGTCCTTCAAAATTTTTCCCCCGGGGGGCAGCTCAATTGGAAAGTGCCATGAATATGAAGTGATATGAAGTTCCATGAGGTTTCGAGTTCAAATCCCCCCGACTTATCTTGTGTTCCACTTAAGGGGAATCATGGGCACACCTGGAGGTTATAGTGGTAGCAGTTGGATAACACGACCACATGTAACGTAAGTACGTTCCCAACTAGTTGTTGATTACGCCAGACATAGAAAAAAAAAATCCTTTGGAGCAGCCTCAAGTAAGACTGATAATGCAAAGAGAGAACCCTTGAAATGTTGGGGTTGTGGAGAAGAACATTTGTTGAGAGACTACCCATATAGGAAACAGAACAATAGGAGGGTCTGCAACGTCCAAGAGGCTACCACAGTCAATGATGTGTCTAGGAGCATGCCACAAATTTATGCATCCTTGGATAATAGACAATCTGACCACCAAGCTTCAATGGTGGAGATGGAAGGTATGATTTCCAACCATCTAGTTTCCATTTTAATTGAACTTGGTTTTAATTTGGGTTATGTTTCCCCTCAAACTATTGAAAAATGTAAATTGCAACAAGTTAAACATGTTAAATCATGGCTAGTAGAACTAGCCACTGGAACCAAAACAAAAGTAACATAGGTCATACCAGCATGCCAATTCATTATGAATGGATTTCCCACCCAAGAAACCCTAAACATGCTTCCTTTAGGATATTATGTTATGTTGATTGGCATGGACTGGTTGGTTTCCCATAAAACCAAGTTGGACAGTTACAATAAAACTTTGGAGTGTGAATATGAAGAAGAGAGAAACGTAACCCTACAAAGGATTCAAAATCTTGTCTTAGTGAGACAAATATCATCCCTTCAAATGAGGAAGTATTATAGAAAAGGATTTCCTTTGTATGCAATACAAGTGTTGGACTATGTTGATAACAATAAACCCAACCTATAGGACCATCTCATATTAGGAGAGTATAAATATGTGTTTCTAGAAGAGGTACTAGGTCTACCTCTAAGAAGAGATATTGACTTTTCAATACAACTTGCACCAGGAGCAGTGTCAGTGTCTAGAACACCCTATAGAATGAGTACACCAGAGCTATTTGATCTCAAAATATAGCTAAAGGAAATGATGGAGAAAGGATACATTTGGCCTAGTGTGTCTCCATGGGGAGAATCAGCCTTGTTTGTGAAAAAGAACGATTCCACACATAGGTTGTGCATATACTATAGGAAACTCAATAAGATGAACATTAAATATAAGTATCCCTTGCCAAGGATCAATGACTTGTTTTACCAATTAAGGGGTGCTACAATTTTCTCCAAGATTGACGTGAGGTCTGGATACCATTAGGTATGAATTAAGGATGAATAAATCCACAAAACAGCCTTTAGGACAAGATATGGTCACTATGAATTTGTGGTGGTACCATTCGGGATAACCAGTGCACCAACCACTTTTATGTTCTTAATGAATAATGTACTTACAAATATCTTAGACAAATTTGTATTGGTTTTCATTGATGATATCCTAATCTATTTCAAGAATAGGGAAGAGCGTGAAAAACATCTCAAGCTAGTGCTTCAAGCACTAAGAGAACATCAACTCTATGTTAATTTTAGAAACTGTGAATTTTTCCAGAATCAAGTCCATTACTTAGGCCATGTTATTTCTGAAGAAGGAGTGGTAGTTGATCCTGACAAGATAAAATTCATTATGGATTGGCCTACCCCAAAGTATGTATATGATATCATATCCTTTATGGGCCTAGAAAGATACTATAGGAGGTTCATAAAAGGATTTCTCAATATCGGTTGTCCAATCACCTCCCTTCAGAAAAAGGGAGCTAAATTCCTTTGGACATCAGAATGTGGAGAGACATTTCAAGAGCCAAAATACCTTCTAACCAATGCACCTATGTCGAATATTTCAAACCCAAAAAAGGACTTCCTTGTGTATAGATGCCTGAAAGGAAGGACTCAGAGGATTCCTTATGCAAGAAGGACGTGTAATTTTATATGAATCTAGAAAATTGAATGAGCATGAAATCAATTATGTGACCCATGATCTAGAATTGGCTGCCATAGTGCATGCTTTAAAAATGTGGAAGCATTACCTTCTGGGTAGGAGATTTGTGCTTATGACAGACCATTGTGTGTTGAGATATATGTTTGATCAACCAAAGCTCAATGCTAGACAAGCTAGATGGATGGTTCTCCTTAGTGAATTTGATTTTGAAATCAAACATATCAAAGGAAAGGAAAATAGACTGGTTGATGCCCTTAGGAGAAGTATGAAAGTGATTCACTTGGTATTTGTAAGCACCTGTGAAACGTACGTCAAGGATAGAGTCAAAAATGAATAAGAAACATATGTGTTTTTCAAGACTGTAAAAGAATACTTGGAACAAGATCCCACTGGGATGAAGTATGAGGGTTATCAATTGTTGAATGATGGCTTGCTAACTTAAAAATGTAGGTTGTATATTCCAAATTGTGATGACTTGAAGAGGTTCATAATGGATGAACTAAACAAAAGGCCATATACTGGTCATCTTGGTTATTATAATATGATCACAACCACTAGGAGGTTATTTTATTGGATTGGACTGAAAATGGACATGTCTAATTACTTAGCCAAATGTCTAGAATGTCAGCAGGTTAAGGCAGAGCACTGGCATCCAGTAGGACTTTCGTAGTCCCTACCAATTCTGGAATGGAAATGTGAAACCATCTCCATGGATTTCATCACAATGTTACCAAAATCAGCCAAACAGAATGACGCCATCATGGTAATTGTGGAAAAATTGAGCAAGACTGCTCACTTCATTCCCTTCAAGTCAACTTGGAAGGAAATAGTTATTGTTATTATTTTCATGAAATAAATATTTAGCCTACATGGAATGCCTAAGGAAATCATATCCAACCGAGATATGAAATTTACTTCAAACTTTTGGAAATATCTGTTTGTTGGTTTTGAAAATAAATTGTTATTTAGTACAGCATATCACCCTCAAACAGATGGACAAGTCAAGAGGGTAAACCAAGTATTAGAGGACATGTTAAGGATGCATGTAATGCATCATCCTAAGAAGTGGAAAGACTATCTACCACTGATAGAATTTTACTACAACAATGGCTATCAAGATTCATTGAAGATTGGCCATTTTGAGGCCTTCTATAGTAGACAGTGAAAAATTCCAATCGGCTGGGATAACCCAGTAGATAGAATTACAATCGGGCCAAATATGCTAAAATAAATGGAACAAATAGTAATCCAGATAAGACAGAATATGAAAGTGGATCAGGATAGACAAAAAATATATGCAAACAGAAAAAGGACTCCTAGAGAGTTCACAACAGGGGATCATGTGTATCTTCGAGTTAGACCCAATAAAATATCCTTGAGAATGGGAGCCTGTGCCAAGTTGACACCTAGGTATTGTAGACACTTTGAAATCTTGGATAGAGTGGGGCATGTAGCATATATATTAGCACTTCCCCCCACAGTGAAGGAACATAATGTTTTATATGTTTCATTATTGAAGAAATATGTACATATTTCTAATCATATAATTGACTAGTTTGTGATTCAGGTGGAACCAGAGAAATAATTCTTGCCATAACCATAATGCATAGTATACAGGAAGGAAACCCCACTCAGTAAAATAACCATTGCACAGGTCAAGGTGCAGTGGAAACAATTTGGTCCACATGAAGCGACATGGGAGATGGAGGATGCCATGAAACAGGAATACCCATTTTTTTTTACTTNTGTTCCTTTAAGGGGGAGGGGATTGTAACACCCTTGTTTCCCCTATCCTGTAAATATAACTATAACTTGCCAAAATACTATGGTAGAATAAATATGTGTGAATGATGGATTTTATGAACCTTTTGTTATAAAAGGTAATGTATGTATTTCTGTTATTAATTAAATATGGATACTATTGCAAAAATGTTGAAAGGGGGGTTTTTCAAGATATACCATGGCGCTATGATAGAGATGGTGAGGGGAAACCATAAGTGGTTGAGATGACCCCCACCAAACCTATACCTCACTGGATTTAATTTCTCATACCCAGAACAGTCCTCTGACCCAGAAATGAATTACCAGTCAAACTAGTAGCTGGAAGAGTCATCCTCAAGAGTTAATGAGGAGATGGGGAAGAGTACCCATCTATGAGACTTCCAAACTTGACCATGAGTTGGGGATTCAGACCCACAGAACCTTGCTAAGGAAGGAAATAAAAGAGGCAATTTGTGGGCAGAGGCAGATCTGTGAGGAAGCATATTGGAGAGACCAATATCCCAGAAGGGAAAAGCATGTTTACAGCTCTCTAGTTCAAGGGAGAACTGAGAAACAAGCTTGTTTTGGGTGCAAGAAGATTCTAGCAATGTTTTTATTCCAACATGAGAAATGGGGCTGACGAGTGACTATGGAAGTACTGGTGCATGTTAGGACCACACTATGCACCTTTTTGCCTACACTTTTTGCCATTATTATATCCTTCATCACTTGTATTTAGATTCATAATACTACTTTGTCTGATCATATCAAAGGTATACAACGTCCTTTCTCATCACTATATGCTTAATCTGTTTTGCATAATATTTTACATCACTTTTGTACTTAACCATTGATTAGAAATGCATAAGTGTCCATAACTACAGATTAGCATTCAAGGCCTATTGCTGAAACACAGAACCGATGCTGAAACATGGAGCTGCTACACAGTCCGAGCTCGCAGATGCTGAAACACGGAGCTGCTACACAGTCCGAGGTCACAGATGCTGAGACACGGAGCTGCTACATAGTCCGAGGTTGCAAGATGCTGAAACACGAGCTATCACACAGTCCAGAGTTGTAGATGCTGAAACACAGAAGAAACTGCCAGAACCGACGATGCTGAAACACAAGGAAGCCGCCACAGTCAGCAGTCAACAGTCAGAGCACAATTCACGTGGCTGAAACAGCATCAGCAACGATGAAAGGAAGCTGTTACACCAGCCGTAACAACAATACCTCGT
>JASDQU010101388.1:119086-143061 GCA_032191745.1 Picea mariana
TCCTCCTAATTCAACAAAAAATCACAACAAGTATTTGCGCACCAATCATATATAGTGTACCTAGGGGGGATAATATGGGGTACCTAGGGAGGTACCCAAGGGGAATAATAATAGATAGGTGGCTATGTATTTCTATTTATGGAGGCCATTTCTAGTAAATAAGGCCTAGCATGTAGTAGTGTCAAATAAATATATGTAAGAAGGATTACTAGAAGGTTTTTCCTACTAGAAAGTTATTTGTCTAGAATGTTTCTAGGAGCTAAAAATTACTATATAAAGATGCAAAAGAAATGTGATGGGGGGTATTGTGAAGTCTATTATAATTGTAGCAAGCAATGTTTGTGGAGTGTTTTCCTTCCTTAAAGAATAATTCATTGTGTTACCCTACCTCAAGGATTTTATCTACAATCCTTGTGTTAATTCCTTTGTTATCTACTATTTGTATTTGATATGTTCAAGTTAGCATTTGTCTTATATTTTCATATCTATTGCATTATACTACAATTAGTATCAACGCTCTTTCATGGGACAAAAAAAAGGAAATAACTTTTATTTTTTATGTTTTGCATATTTTCTTAGGGAAAAGAAGGAGGGAAACCTTTAGATCAAATTATAAAACTTTGTATTGAGAACATAAAGAAAAAAAAATTAGATTTGTGCACCTCTAAAAAAAAATACCCAAACACAAAAAAACAATCATCCAAATTGGAGTACGGGAAGTGGAGTTATCACTGATTTAAAATCTGTTGTTTTAAGGTTTTGGGGAGATGGTTGTGTGTTGGCGCATGGTTATAAGACCCTAGGTTCAAGTTATATAACCAACAAAACCCTTCAGATACCGGCCCTTTCAGCATCACCTACATGCAAGTGAAGTCTCACTTGAGGTATCTATTGGGACTATAGGAACCAATTTTCTGCAAGGATGAAGGGATGCGAGTTCATCAACATGTTCATTGATACTTATATACCCTGTGCACAATATTTTGTGTCTATTATCCCTTGATTAATTGGTAAACTCAATTATACAACACCATTATAACGCAGATTGCAACATAGACTATTCACTGAAACATTTATAATTATTGTGAATCACTTAGAGATAGATATAATCATGCATAAATAGAGCATCCATGAACAATCACATAAAACGACACATTCAGACACAAAATTTAACGTGGTTCACCAAATTCTTGGGATACATCCACAACGACTGGATTCTTTATTATTCTTTGTGCAATCATATCAAGCTTGCTCAGTGCACTACAATAGATACATCATGATATCATCCCCCATGTTTCTTATTATCTCTACAGTGCAAGCCTCTCTTTGAAAAATATCCCCTAAACCTTTAGACATAGATTGTCTCTCATTCTCATCCTATTCTCTCAGTGGCCTATTCTCTCAGTGACCTATTCTCTCAGCATCATATTCTTCCCAACCCATTACATATTTATACATAGATTTCAAGGCTCAAAACCATAATAGTTTATCCCAAAACCCTATGACAACACATTATGACTCATTACAATGCATGAAAACACATAGTCCATGCGTGATTTTCCTGCCTTCGCGTATACATGCTACTTTTCCTTCCCTTTTTCATGTATGTTTCTTTTCCTACTTTATCTCCTTGCTTTATTTCTTTGCTTTATCTTCTTATGCGCCGCCAAATGCACTTTTACTACGCTTTCTGATCATGAATGCACCTTTACTACGCATCTCCTCAACCCTTAGGATATTTCTCAAAATTACATCCAAAATTCCTTTCCAATAGGCCCCCAACACTCACATGTGGATCATCTAGACCCACTCATGTATGTTCAATCGCTCCCTTCCATGACTCCATACATTTTTTCAATGTTTCTTTGGCTGTAACGACTTATTTCTTTTCCTTAGCCTCCATTTTAAATATTTCTTCTATGTCATGTGTCGTTAGCGTCACAAGATTCTCCTCGCAGTATTTCTTATCTTGCTTCACCATGCCCTATGTCGTTGTCGATCCCCCTTGTTGGTGACTTCTTGGGTTGACCCAGGTTCTGGTCTCTTATAGGTTTCCAACAAAACCCTCAAAACTATCGGCCCTCTTGGTAAACTAGAAGGCAACATTGTGTTTTTGCAGTCTAGGTTTGAGTGGGGATTTCTAGTTGACTTGTTTTTCCTTATGCATTATCCTTGTTAATCATTAATCTACTTCTATGATTCATTCATCTTTAAACATATGCATGCATGCTGATATAACTACTTTAACCATTCATTCTTGAGCTATTGATTAATACAAAATTAAATCATTCATTAACAATCACATAGAACACAAGGTTTACTGTGCTTCACCCCCTCCTAGGGCTACATCCACAAAGATATGGATTCTCTTCTCTTTTATTTATTTTGTTGCAAAATCGTGTGTTTCTCTCATTACATCTTCAGTAATACAATCAAAATGAGAATAAGTACCCTCTGTGAGGTTGAATATATTGTAACACCCATGTTTCCCCCAACTTTTAAATATAACTATAACTTGCCAAAAGACTGTGGAAGACTAAATATGTGTGAATGATGGATTTGATTAACCTTTTGTTATAAAAGGTAATGTATGTATTTATATTATTAATTAAATATGGATAGTGTTGCACAACTGTTGAAAGGGGGGTATTCCAAGATAGACCATGGTGTTATGAGAGAGATGGAGAGGGGGGAAAAGAAGTGGTTGAGATGACCCCCACCAAACCAGTACCTCATTGGATTTAATTCCTCGGACCCAGAACAGTCCTCTGACCCAGAAATGAATTACCAGTCAAACTGGTAGTAGGAAGAGTCCTCCTCAAGAGTTAATGAGGAGATGGGGCAGAGTACCCATCTGCAAGACTTCCATACTTGACCACAATCTTTAGATTCAAACCCATGAAACCTTGTTGAGGAAGGAAATAAAATAGGTAATACATGGGTGGAGGTAGATCTGCGAGGAAGCAGAGTGGAGAGACCAATCTCCCAGAAGATAAAAGAGTGTTTGCATCTCTCTAGTTCGAGGGAGAACTGAGAAGCAAGCCCATTTTGGGTGCAAGAATATGTTGGCAGTGTTTTTAGTCCAAGCTGATAAATGAGGATAACGAGTGACTGTGGAAGTACTCGTGCAGACCTCCTTTCTTGGTACAGAGAAAATCGGTTTCCAAGATCCTGTGGGAGGAGGAGAGTAACCTTCATCCCTGACTATCGTGGAGCAAGAACAAAGAGTCTCACTCATATAATCATGGTCTATATTGGGGGTGGCCAGTGGTAAATCCATTTAGGAGTGGTTGTGCCTATGGTTGGGTGGAAACAAGCACCCCTTTCATCAGTCGCTTCACGATTCTACTTTTATGATAAGTATTTTCATACCCTATGTATTGAAATGGAAATGATGATTGAATATATTTATATGTCTATGAATGAGTTCTGTATTGAATGATTAAGGTAAAATATGTATTGTCTCTCTGTGAACCCATGCTTTTTAATGGTCTTCTTCTTGCCTCATCTTAGCAGTTAGAGAGTTATGGAACACAATCCTGCAAGAGAGTCGGGGTAGGATTTACTGGAATGCTTAAGTCCTGTTGACCTCTTGAATCTACCTTTGCGGGAATACCAAGTTCAAACTCCATGGAATGAGGGTGTATCCTTCATAACTTTCACCCATATGACCAAGTTCTAGGAACCCTGCGCTAGGCCCGAAAGGAGACAAACCTTTCTGGCTTTGAAACTCTAGGAGTTCGAAGCTCTGGAGTGTTATGCCCTTACCATTTGTAAATCATCTGAAGGAAACAGTTTGATCGATGTCTCGTGGTTTCTATAACTAGGATAGTTAGACCTGTCCCACCATTAAATCCTTACCCATTTACCAATTGTGAAGTAATGTGAGTTGCAAATCTGAGGTTATTCGGGAGTTCCCTAGTCGTCGGATCTACGCTGAGGTAAGTACATCGTTGACTACTTTGGGAGAAATGAGGTGTTATAGCACCAAATTCCTCGAATGCCAGAGTTACAAATTGATGTAATCCATGGATCTGGGGAATCTATTAGGAACCCCTTGTAACCGTCCGATCAAACAATGGAGGGACCCACGTACGGTACTTCGACGAAGTCCTACTTCGGGAGAGTAGAGCGGCCATAACGTCGAAACCCACGAAGTCTAGAGTTGCGAAGTGATGAGGAACATAAATCTAGGGACCCTTCAATACCTCCCATGAATGTTATATCTATACCATGGTCATCCCAGTGCTGACCACTCCGGGAGAAAAGAGGAATTCACACCACAGATCCCCCGAATGTTGAATTTACGAAGTAACGAAGGCCGAAGATTCATAGGTTTACGTAGACACACCTTATCCATGAGATAGAATGGTTTGGAAGGCTATCAGTCTGGGGTGACATGGTACACTGACATCACCCAGGGTGACATGGATGCACATTTATTGTGCCACATGTCACTTGGATTCATATGTTTCACAGACCCTATGTGCCCATTAAAACATGACACATGTCACCCACAATAGGGGGCAGGTGTCATCACTACCTTGTCGCATTTCACCCCTAGAACTTTCTTACTTGGTCCATTTGGTAGGTGGAGTGCTCAGGACCCACCTATCCTTGCCTCCGCATCTAGTACGTCACCACATGCGAGGGTGGACCTTTCGAGAGTATAAAACTTTAGGACTACGAAGGTTTGGGATGTAGTGTCAAGGATAAGATGAAAGGCCCAAAGTCCGGAGCCATGTGGTGATATTTCGGGCTCCTTCGGGAGTTCAAAAATTCGAGACTCCAAAGGACAGGAATGAAAAAAGGAGAATGAGTGTTCGGCATCGAATGTTGAATTTTCCCTCTAGCCCATGTGTTAAATAAGTACCATGTCCCGATGTTGGATTGGACAGTGGATGGACCTCCCCCATGGATATAGAAAATTTGGGATGGTACAGATGATGTGGAGCCACGTGGCCAATGTATGACAATGCTTGAATAACTTTATAAGGCCATAACTTGCAATCCAAAGATCGCTTTTGAGTCTGGTAGTAGTCATTAGAAAGATACTATTGAGTAGAAGAGAATGGAGATCTCGGGTAGATGATTTGAGACAACTAGAGTACGCAAAATTTTGATGCCCCATCCCTAGAAAGGGTACTTAGGGGTTGGGTGTGTTACAAATTGGTATCAGAGCAGAAAACAACACTTGTTCTACTTGTGTTACACATTATTTTGGTCACCCCAGTGATCCATTGACAAACATGTGTTCATGTTCCCAAAAAGAGTCTTTTTCCCTGAGGAAATTCACTGACTTTATCTTCTCAAAAACCCTATTAATAAAGCTCATCGCAGGATGCACTATACACAGGATATGATGATGCCTTATCATTGCCTCCTACCCTAAATCTGGACTGTGACGTCTCTGCAGGATGCACTACAGCTAGGGTGCGATGATGTCAAAATCCAAGGAAAATTCAAAACTTCACGAAAGTTCTAAAGGGGATATTCTAGAAGATGAGGTGGCCTCTGAATGGTTTGGATCTTACTCACTTCTCTGATTTGGTGGGATCATCCTAATCTTCTCAACCATCTCTCTTTCCCCTATATAAAGAGAGATCTCTCATGGAAAAGGCTAAGGTTAAGGTTAAGATTGAATATCATAAGAATTGGATGAGGAATTCTACTTCATCTCATACTTGAGATCTTCATTTCAGTTCATCAAGTTATTATGGATCTTCTTCATTCAATATTGGAACAATTGTGTGTGTTGGATCAAAGTTCCATCGAAAGGGGACCTTGTGACATCAAGTCTTTGGTTGTAATCTCCACTTTCATTTTAATACAATGCAGTGATATGTCTCTTTCCCATAAAACTTGTTTTCGTTTATTGTATGATTCCTTGATCACATACATAGGTTCTCGTTGAGTTCATTGTATTGATTTGACTTTGGTTGGCTTGTGTTCCCTTGCAAATTCAATATCACAGGGGCACCGGAGTGGAGCTAGGATGGCAATGCCAGGAGGAAGAAATATCTAAACGATATGTCACATATCTTTTGTTAAATAGTGAACTCAATAGTTAGAGCTTAGGGAAAGCATCATATTCTTTTTTGTTTTGTTCTATATTTGGGTGGATTTAGCGAGATATGTTTATGTCCACATTTACCAATTAATCCAACAACAACTTGGGCTCATGAACGAGTCACGTAAAAATATTATTAGAGAATTTTTAGGGGTAACACCATATCTTACCCCATTCCTAAGAGTCTTATCTAAACCTCTACTGAAGAAAGGAATGAAACCTTATGTTTTTGTTATATGTTTTGCAAAATCTGAACTACGCGTTGTTCATAAACTAATGGATCATTAACTAACGAAAAAAAATTTAGCAACACTTAAGTAGTCAATGGACCGCAGGAAAACTACAACATAAAGGATGGTGACACACCATGAATTGGGGGAACACTACCAGAATAGAGAGGAAAAATATGATGAAAGGAGAGCGGTGGAAATCCCTCCAGATTTCGTTGAAACCATAAGAAGCTTCATGGAATAATTACAGAGTT
Organism: Picea mariana; assembly: GCA_032191745.1. Classification (NCBI taxonomy): domain Eukaryota; kingdom Viridiplantae; phylum Streptophyta; class Pinopsida; order Pinales; family Pinaceae; genus Picea; species Picea mariana. The sequence goes on from JASDQU010101388.1 coordinate 125,641, forward strand.
GTAAGGCTAACAATGAAAGGCTAATAAAAGAGCAAGAAAAGTAAACTAAAATTAATGTATTCCTACTGCAAATCTTATCATATATACAAAGGCAGCTCCAACATGGACCAGAAACCAGTCATGTGGACAGACATCACACTAAGAAAACCCAAATTCCACCTGAGATAAAAAAAACATGGTCCTGAAAGTGGCCACATCAGGAGGAGCACCTCAAAGAATGCCCAACATGGAGCCAAGAGACACCCATCGAAAGAATCCTCTGGTGAAGAAAATGAGTACTCCAAGGGATCCTCTTGTAGAAAAAATAGTTCACATTCCCAGAGGAGAGCAAAGAAGAGGAAACATTCCAAGAGTCATGACCCTGAAGATTTCAAGCAAGACAAACCACCCACTTTTGATGGATAAATTAAGAATGGGGGAGAAGCATAATTTTGGCTACTTGGCTTGAAGAAGTACTTCAGAGTCCATGACTACTTTGAAAATTTAAAGGTTCAAAAATCCATTTTTAACCTGAATGGAAAGGCATCCATTTGGTGGGAAGGCCTTAGGAATGTGAAATAAATCCATGAGAAGGACTTGTCATGGAAACAATTTGAGAAATACTTCAAGAAGAAGTATTTTTCAGAGAAATACTTTGATGGGAAGACCAAGGAGTCTTATGAACTCAAGTTGGGACAACTTACAATAGATGAATATATCAACAAATTCCTTGACCTAATAAGGTATGTACCCTATATAAAGGATGAAAAGGTAAATATGCAACTATTTACTAGTGGAATACCTCAGTCCTTCTAGGACATAATTGAATTTGATGAGCCAAATAGCTTAGAAGACACTATCTGGAAGGCAAGGTATTGCTACGAGAAATTCAAGAATAAGATAGAACCTCATGAGGATTGGAAGAAGAAAAGTAATTTTTTGGATTCAAGAAGAAGGGGTTTAAACCCTCAAGATTTAAGAACTATGGGAAGGGTTCTAAGATGAGCCTTCCTACTAAAAGTGTATATCAAAAAAATTTCCCCTCTCAGAGTGGAAATAATTCCTTTGGAGCATCTGCCCAAAGGGGTTGGATCCAATGGTGGAAAGCGAGGAGTTTTTCACCAATGGGCAAGGTTCAATTCTCATGAGGGCTTTACCTGGAGCCAATGGGGAACCTTGAGGTAGTGTTCAAACGTGTGGTTGCACCCAAAGATACTATATTAAATGGTATCATGACCCATGCACACATAAGTATATCAAATCCCACCCCCATGTCCTTCAAATTTTTCCCCCAAGCGGCAGCTCAATTGGAAAGTGCCATGAATATGAAGTGATATGAAGTTCCATGAGGTTTTGAGTTCAAATCCCCCCGACTTATCTTTTGTTCCACGTAAGGGGAATCATGGGCACACCTGGAGGTTATAGTGGTAGCAGTTGGATAACACGACCATGTGTAACGTAAGTACGTGCCCAACTAGTTGTTGATTACGCTAGACATAGAAAAAAAAAACCTTTGGAGTAGCCTCAAGTAAGACTGATAATGCAAAGAGAGAACCCTTGAAATGTTGGGGTTGTGGAGAAGAACACTTGTTGAGAGACTACCCATATAGGAAACAGAACAATAGGAGGGTCTACAACGTCCAAGAGGCTACCACAGTCAATGATGTGTCTAGGAGCATGCCACAAATTTATGCATCCTTGGATAATAGACAATCCGACCACCAAGCTTCAGTGGTGGATATGGAAGGTATGATTTCCAACCATCTAGTTTCCATTTTAATTGAACTTGGTTTTAATTTGGGTTATGTTTCCCCTCAAACTATTGAGAAATGTAAATTGCAACAAGTTAAACATGTTAAATCATGGCTAGTAGAACTAGCCACTGGAACCAAAAGAAAAGTAACGGAGGTCATACCAGCATGCCAATTCATTATGAATGGATTTCCCACCCAAGCAACCCTAAACATGCTCCCTTTAGGATATTATGTTATGTTGATTGGCATGGATAGTTGGTTTCCCATAAAACCAAGTTGGACAGTTACAATAAAACTTTGGAGTGTGAATATGAAGAAGAGAGAAACGTAACCTTACAAAGGATTCAAAATCTTGTCTTAGTGAGACAAATATCATCCATTCAAATGAGGAAGTATTATAGAAAAGGATTTCCTTTGTATGCAATACAAGTGTTGGACTGTGTTGATAACAATAAACCCAACCTATAGGACCATCCCATATTAGGAGAGTATAAATATGTGTTTCTAGAAGAGGTACCAAGTCTACCTCTAAGAAGAGATATTGACTTTTCAATAGAACTTGCACCAGGAGCAGTGCCAGTGTCTAGAACACCCTATAGAACGAGTACACCAGAGCTAGTTGATCTCAAAATATAGCTAAAGGAAATGATGGAGAAAGGATACATTCGGCCTAGTGTGTTTCCATGGGGAGAATCAGCCTTGTTTGTGAAAAAGAACGATGGCACACATAGGTTGTGCATATACTATAGGGAACTCAATAAGATGAACATTAAATATAAGTATCCCTTGCCAAGGATCGATGACTTGTTTTACCAATTAAGGGGTGCTACAATTTTCTCCAAGATTGACATGAGGTCTGGATACCATCAGGTCCGAATTAAGGATGAATAAATCCACAAAACAGCCTTTAGGACAAGATATGGTCACTATGAATTTTTGGTGGTACCATTTGGGATAACCAGTGCACCAGCCACTTTTATGTTCTTAATAAATAATGTACTCACAAATTTCTTAGACAAATTTGTATTGGTTTTCATTGATGATATCCTAATCTATTCCAAGAATAGGGAAGAGCATGAAAAACATCTCAAGCTAGTGCTTCAAGTACTAAGAGAACATCAACTCTATGTTAATTTTAGAAACTGTGAATTTTTCCAGAAACAAGTCCAATACTTAGGCCATGTTATTTTTGAAGAAGGAGTGGTAGTTGATCCTGACAAGATAAAATTCATTATGGATTGGCCTACCCCAAAGTATGTATATGATATCATATCCTTTATGGGCCTAGAAAGATACTATAGGAGGTTCATAAAAGGATTTCCCAATATCGGTTGTCCAATCACCTCCCTTCAGAAAAAGGGAGCTAAATTCCTTTGGACATCAAAATGTGGAAAGACATTTCAAGAGCCAAAATACCTTCTAACCAATGCACCTATGTCGAACATTGAAAACCCAAAAAAGGACTTCCTTGTGTATAGATGCCTGCAAGGAAGGACTCAGAGGATTCCTTATGCAAGAAGGACATGTAATTTTCTATGAATCTAGAAAATTGAATGAGCATGAAATCAATTATGTGACCCATGATCTAGAATTGGCTGCCATAGTGCTTGCTTTAAAAATGTGGAAGCATTACCTCCTGGGTAGGATATTTTTGCATATGACAGACCATTGTGGGTTGAGATATATGTTTGATCAACCAAATCTCAATGCTAGACAAGCTAGATGGATGGTTCTCCTTAGTGAATTTGATTTTGAAATCAAACGTATCAAAGGAAAGGAAAATAGACTGGTTGATGCCCTTAGCAGAAGTATGAAAGTGATTCACTTGGTATTTGTAAGCACCTGTAAAACGTACGTCAAGGATAGAGTCAAAAATGCATAAGAAACATATGTGTTTTTCAAGACTGTAAAAGAATACTTGGAACAAGATCCCACGGGGCTGAAGTATGAGGGTTATCAATTGTTGAATGATGGCCTGCTAACTTAAAAAGGTAGGTTGTATATTCCAAATTGTGACGACTTGAAGAGGTTCATAATGGATGAACTAAAAAAAAGGCCATATATTGGTCATCTTGGTTATTAGAAGATGATCACAACCACTAGAAGTTATTTTATTGGCCTGGACTGAAAATGGACATGGCTAATTACTTAGCCAAATGTCTAGAATTTCAGTAGGTTAAGGCATAGCACCAACATCCAGTAGGACTGTCGTAGTCCCTACCAATTCTGGAATGGAAATGTGAAACCATCTCCATGGATTTCATCACAGTGTTACCAAAATCAGCCAAACAGAATGACACAATCATGGTAGTTGTGGAAAAATTGAGCAAGACAGCTCACTTCATTCCCTTCAAGTCAACTTGGAAGGAAATAGATATTGTTAGTATTTTCATGAAAGAAATATTTATCCTACATGGAATGCCTAAGGAAATCATATCCAACCGAGATATGAAATTTACTTCAAACTTTTGGAAATATCTGTTTGTTGGTTTTGAAAATAAATTGTTATTTAGTACAGCATATCACCCTCAAACAAATGGACAGGTCAAGAGGGTAAACCAAGTATTAGAGGACATTTTAAGGATGCATGTAATGCATCATCCTAAGAAGTGGGAAGACTACCTACCACTGATAGAATTTTCCTACAACAATGGCTATCAAGATTCATTGAAGATTATCCATTTTGAGGCCTTCTATAGTAGACAATGAAAAATTCCAATCAGCTGGGATAACCTAGTAGATAGAATTACAATCGAGCCAGATATGCTAAAATAAATGGAACAAATAGTAATCCAGATAAGACAGAATATGAAAGTGGCTCAGGATAGACAGAAAATATATGCAAACAGAAAAAGGACCCCTAGAGAGTTCAAAACAGGGGATCATGTGTATCTCCGAGTTAGACCCAATAAAATCTCCTTTAGAATGGGAGCCTGTGTCAAGTTGACACCTCGATATTGTAGACACTTTGAAATCTTGCATAGAGTGGGGCATGTAGCATATATATTAGCACTTCTCCCCACAGTGAAGGAACATAATGTTTTATATGTTTCATTATTGAAGAAATATGTACATATTTCTAATCATATAATTTACTAGTCTGTGATTCAGGTGGAACCAGAGCGATAATTCTTGCCATAACCATAATGCATAGTATACAGGAAGGAAACCACACTCAATAAAATAACCATTGCACAAGTCAAGGTGCAGTGGAAACAATTTGGTCCACATGAAGCGACATGGGAGATGGAGGATGCCATGAAACAGGAATACCCATTTTTTTTTACTTTTGTATATACATAGCACATCGACAGGTAAAACACCAAGGACGATGTTCCTTTAAGGGGGAGGGGATTGTAACACCCATGTTTCCCCTATCCTGTAAATATAACTATAACTTGCCAAAATACTATGGTAGAATAATATGTGTGAATGATGGATTTTATGAACCTTTTGTTATAAAAGGTAATGTATGTATTTCTGTTATTAATTAAATATGGATACTATTGCAAAAATGTTGAAAGGGGGGTTTTTCAAGATATAACATGGTGCTATGAGAGATATGGTGAGGGGAAACCATAAGTGGTTGAGATGACCCCCACCAAACCAGTACCTCACTGGATTTAATTTATCATACCCAGAATAGTCCTCTGACCCAGAAATGAATTACCAGTCAAACTAGTAGCTGGAAGAGTCATCCTCAAGAGTTAATGAGGATATGGGGAAGAGTACCCATCTGTGAGACTTCCAGACTTGACCATGAGTTGGGGATTCAGACCCATAGAACCTTGCTAAGGAAGGAAATAAAAGAGGCAATTTGTGGGCAGAGGTAGATCTGCGAGGAAGCATATTGGAGAGACCAATATCCCAGAAGGGAAAAGCGCGTTTACAGCTCTCTATTTCAAGGGAGAACTGAGAAACAAGCTTGTTTTGGGTGCAAGAATATGCTAGCAATGTTTTTATTCCAAGCTGAGAAACAGGGTTGACGAGTGACTGTGGAAGTACTGGTGCAGACCTCCTTTCTTAGTACAGAGAAAATTGGTTGCCAAGATCCTCTGGGAGGAGGAGAGTAACCTTCGTCCCTAACTATCACAAAGCAAGAACAAAGAGACTCTCTCATATCATCATGTTCTAGCTCGGGGGTGGCCAATGGTAAATCCATTCAGGAGTGTTTGTACCTATATTTGGGTGGAAACAGGAACCCATTTAAGCAGTCACTTCACTATTCTGGTATTTTGATAAGTATTTTCATACTCTTTTTATTGAAATGGAAATGATTATTGAATATATTTTTATGTCTATGACTGAGTTATGTATTGAATGATTAAGGTAGAAATATGTATTGTCTCTCTGTGAACCCATGCTTTTGAATGGTATTCTACTTTCCTCATCTTAGCAGTTAGAGAGTTATGGGATGTAAGCCTACAAGAGAGTCGAGGTAAGGTTTACTAGAACACTTAAGTCATGTCGACCTCTCGAACCTACCTTCACAAGAATAACAAGTTAAAACTCTATGGAATGAGGGTGTCTCCTTCATACCTTTCACCCATATGACCAAGGTTTGGGAACCATGTGCTAGGATCGAAAGGATACAAACCTTTCTAGCTTCGAAACTCCGGGAGTTCGGAGCTCTAGAGTGTTACACCCTTACCATTTTTAAACCAGCCAAAAGAAACCTATTGTTACAGCTACCCACGATATTTACCGGCATTTGGAGGTTTCCCTAACCATGGAAGATAGACCTATCCCACCATTAAATCTTGACCCATTTACCAATCTTGAAGTAACGCAAGTTGCAGATCTGAGGGTATTTGGGATTCCCCCTAGTCATTGGATCCATGCTAAGGTAAGTCTGGCGTTGACTACTTTGGGAGAATTGAGGTGTTATAGCACCAAATTCCATGAATCTTGGAGTTATGAATTGATTTAAGACATGGATCTGGGGAATCAGTTAGGAAACCCTCGTAACAGTGTGATCAAATAGTGGAGGGACTCATGTACGGTACTTCAGCAAAGTCCTACTTTGCGAGAGCGGAGCGGACATAACATCGAAACCCCTGAAGGTTGGAGATGTGAAGTGACAAGGACCATAGATCTAGGGAACCTTTGGAACCTCCCCTGACCGTTAGATCTATACCATGGTTAGCCCAGTGATGACCACTCTGGGAGCAAGGAGGAAATCACACCACGGATCCCCCGAATGTCAAAGTTATGAAGTAACGGAGGCCGTAGATCCAGGGGTTTATGTGGACACACCTTAGTCATGATATTGAAGGGTTTGGAAGGCTATTAGTCTAGGTTGACGTGGTACATTGACATCACCTAGGGTGATGTGGACCCATGTTTGATGTGCCACATGTCACCTGGATTCGTACGTTTTCCAGACCCTATTTTCCCATTAAAATGTGACTTGTGTCACCCATTGTAGGGTCCACGTTTCATCTCTTCCTTGCCACATGTCACCCCTGGCACTTTCTTATTTGGTCCATTTGGTGGGTGGAGTGCTCAGGCCCCACCTGTCCTTGCCTCTGCATCTAGTACGTCACCATGTGTGAGGGTGGATCCTTCGAGACTCCAGGACTTCGGGACTCTGAAGGTTTTGGATGCAATGTCAAGGATAAGATGAAAGGCCCAAAGGTTGATGCCACGTGGTGATATTTCGAGCTCCTTTAGGAGTTCGTGAATTCAAGACTCTAGAGGATGGTCGTGCAGAAAGGAGAAGGAACGTTCAGTGTCGAAGTGTTGAATGCCAAATTTTCCCTCTATCCCATGTGTTAAATAAATACCATGTCCCTCGTTGGATTGGACCTAAGTTGCATGAAATAGGGAAACGTCTGGAAGTTTCTAAAATGGGTACGTCAGGAAACGTGACCCTCCAAAAATGGAAATGTCGGGGGAAACGTCGTATACATATATATATTAAATAACACATTATATTGCAAGAAAAAATAATGATACACATAAATGACATTTTAAAAAGAAAACCATGTCTAAGACATGTGGCACAAAGTTATAGGTGTAATTCCTTGCATGAGGACACTTGGATCAACACCAAAAATGTTAACCAATGGACATCGAGGTACATAGAGGGCTTGATTCTCTTGATTAAATTTCAGTTCCATACCCTTACACATGATACAATCCAATGGAAACGTTGTAATCCTGCCAAGCCTAAAATCCTGAAAACCATTAAGTCTGTTGAATTTTGAACGGGACCTAAAATTATGCTTTCTACATATGAAGTCCAATGAAGCTGGAACCACTCTCAAACATCCTGAAACAATTAATGGTAATGTTAAAAATTTAAGTAAAAGGATGAAAATGAAAGATAAAGGAGAATGTCACTTTTACTTAAGAATTTAACATTACCATTAATTCATAGGGTGGGTGAAATGGTGATGATGTTTGCACAGATTTAAAATGTTTATTAGTGATTAACGAGGGTATTTTTTTCCACTGAAGGGACCCACAACCCTCTTAGCCGCTTGACCAGGCCCTCAAATAAGAAAAAAACTGGCGAAACGGTTGTCAAACAGATTGAAACTCCACCGAAACATCGTCGACCATATCGTATGGCATTTCCAAATCGGGAAACGTCGTACGATACGGACGACAAAATTTCTCTAGAGTTTCATACATGTTTCAGCGTTTCGACAGGTTTCGGGTACTGGTACGACACCCAAGGGATTCTTTCCTGCAACTTAGGATTGGAGGGTGGATGGACCTCCCTCATGGATGTAGGAACTTGAGGATGGTACGAATGAGGTGGAGCCATGTGGCCCATGTTTGATAATTCCCAAAGAACTTCGGAAGGCCATAACTTGCAATCTAGAGATCATTTTTGAGTCTAGTAGTAGTCATTAGAAATCTACGGTTGAGTAGAAGAAGATGGAGATCTTGGGGAGATTATTTGAGATGACTAGAGTAAGCAAAATTTTGATGTCCCATCCCTAGAAAGGGTACTTAGGGGTCAGGTGTCTTACAATATCAAACCAGTATCCTTAGCCTGTGACCTAACCCACCAAGACTAACTTATTCAACTCTACCAAAAGAATCATAACAAAACTTGCTTACAATTATCAATTGAACACACTTCTCTCTTTTTCTCTCTCTGTTCCTTTTCTTTCCTATACCTCTGAGGTCCTTATTTATTGTACTTTGTAGGCTTATAGTCGTTACAATGTTTTTCAAAAACCCTAACCATAACATGGTTAGGCCTGTTTGCATGCATGCCACGTTGTTGTTCCTCCTGCATGTTGCTTTTCCTTATTTTTATGCATGTTGCTTTCTTGCCACCTATTGTACACGCTCCAAAAATAGGTATTTATCTCCAAAAATGGTCTTGTTCCCAAAACAGATATTTCTCCCAAAAATAGGCATGCAACCAAAATTGACTTTCTTCCCAAAACAGACATGCTCCCAACAGGCCCCTAGCACTGACATGTGGCTCGTTCCGAGACACTCAGGTGGTGTGCACTCCATGTACAGCCTTTTCCAAGCTGTGGAACTTCTCTACTAGTTCCTTTCCTTTGTCCTTCACCTGTGCAGCTTTATTTGTTAGTGCCTCGACCATCTACGTTGTTATATGTTCTTTTAGTAAGGTTGTTCTCTATGAATGTGCTTGTGTGATCCTTGTCTTCTCTTCCTACAACTGCACAGTTATATTTGTTTCTTGTTCCTGGAGGGGCTCCAACTAGGCTTGTCTTTCTTGCTTATTGATCTATGGTGTTTTTAACTATGTATGTAGGGTATTCATATCCTCGGTTCCCTTCAAGCACTCGGTAACACTCATGTTTTTTTGTCGCTATGTCAACTCCTGTATGGCAGCATTGATTTTCTCCTCTTGTTGGTCCAACTATTGGACCTTTTCATCCTCTTCCAAAATGGTCCAAATCTGTGCAGTTCTGTCGAACATTTATGTGACTTCCCTTTCTTCCCTTACCATCTCCGCTATCTGGAGTGTGGTTTATTGTTCTCTTTACTCTTGAAACTTGGGAGGAGTCATAGGATTAATTTTTTCTTTCAGATCCTTGATTTCCTACCTATATCCCTTAATCATCTACGCAGTTATATTTATCTTTTCCTCTGCACTCCTATCTAGTACTTGTGCACTATCTGGAATGTGATTGTATATCATTGTTAGCCCCTGGTCTGGCTTGTCATTGCATTCTTTTTCCTCCTCCTTTTCCAAGGTAAACTGGTCACAGGTGATCTGTAACATTTATGTGACTCCCCTACCCACCTCCAAGTTAATGGCATCTGCGCGGGATCTAGATTGTACTTTCTACATTATACTATCCTAGAGTTTGTATAGTGCCTTTGTGGGTATCTTCTCCATGAATACCTCAAAATGGTCAATGTCCCCCATGGTTTTTTGTGCAGTATCTTCATCCATTCTAACAATTTTTTGTGTGACTGTGAATGTATTCTTGCCTTCCACTATTATCTGAATTGTCTCGTCTCCTTCTTTTTGTGTAGGGGGGCGCTATGTCTTTTCATGTTGTTGTGTTGTGGCTTGCTACTGGATGAATTTGTAATTTTTGTGAGTTTCATGGACTTCTATGAGTTTTTCCATGATCTCTTCTCTCTGTGCTTCTATAGTGCGGACCACCTCTTCCCCTCTGTCTCGTACCTTGTCTGCCATGAACTCAAAATCATCCTATATCAAGGTGATGATTGGATCCTCCTTGGTGTACTTCATATTTTTGCAAATCTCCTCTACTTGCATTGTCTTTATTTTTGTCTGTAAGGGTTGTGCGCCACTCTTCATTTCGTGTTCCCTTTCCTTGACAACTTGAGATGTGTCCCCATTTTTGGCATCCTGTTGATTGTTCATCTTGGGCACTGTTGTTTTCCTCCTTGGTCTCTTTGGCACTGTGTTACTTCTTAATGCCTGAGTGCGTGATGCAGCCTTCCTAGTGTTATCAGTTGGGTTGTTTGTCTTTGTTGAAGGACTTGCTTCGTCTTTCCCCTTAGGTTTGATTGATTGTGTTGTGGTTGGCCTTGTTTATAGTTTTTCTATTGCTTCCACTACATTGGTGAGTATTTGATTATCCAGTCAATATATTCCCTTGTGATGCAGTATTGCATATCCATCCATTTTTTCATTGGATCTCTTGTGTCTTAGATCCACATGTGGTTCCTGGATGCCTGAAACCTGGCTATCCCTTCAGTTTCTTGGACCACTTCCACAGGAATGCACCACACATTGGTTGTGTGTTGTTGTGTCTCTTCTAGCATCATCGCAAACACTGTGTTATTTTCTTGCTGATTTTTATTGTCCTTGGCCTACCAAAGGGATTCATATCAAGTCACGTAGCACTTCCCTTTCCTATAGAGAAAGGATAAAAAATTTGGCTCCTTCCATCCTTCCAAATCTATGAGGATAATGAGCCAAGAATAATGGAACTCGGTTCCATTATCCTGTGCATATTTGCAATCAATCAAGAACTGGTTTAGGAGGTACGGCGCCCAACTGAACATTACTCCCTTCACGCGTTGTGCAGCAACTGCGATGACTCCTGCTAGAACCTATTGTTTTCTACACTTCCTCAGTAGCTTGCGATCCATGAGCTTGATGGCAAACCTTGTCGCGTTATCGTTGATATTTCTAATCACAATGCCCATGTTTCCTCTATTGGTCCCAAATTATGCCTTGACTATCTCGGTGATCTACTTCTCGCATGCTTTATTTTCCAAGTATTCCTCTGGTTATGCGCCCATTGTGGGTAATCCCATAATTTTAGCGGTCAACACCACTTCGAGTTGTACCAGCTTATCCATCCAAAGGATTCCTTCATGTACATGGCCTAGAAATTGTTTGTTGCAAAACCAAACATTTTTACCGCACCCGAAGTTCGATATGTCCAAGAGGTTCATTATCCCAAAGTTGTAAAGCCATGTTATCCACTGCGCAGGCTCCATGATTGGTTTGCCTAGGGTCCCAATTTCCCCTATGTTCACTAGGTAGGCTTCATTGTCTAAATATGATAAAAAAAAATCATCGCGCACATCGTGGTCTGAGTACCTTAGTTTAGGTACTTTTCCGAGCATGTCCTCCATAGTGACCACTGCATCTAGGAGGTAGGGAAGTGTAATGTTTGTGGCATCCTACGCCTTTATTTTATGCCCGATAGATTATGGGCTGGATTTTGTTGTTTATGTGTCATCTTCTTCCCCTTCAAAGTCTAGTTGGTTGGTGATGTCCTCGACCAACACTTTCTCTTCATTGCAGCCCTATTGTTAACTCTTCATTTCAACAGGTTTAACTAGTGTTTCAGGATTAGGTTTTGTAATACCATCTCGGGTCCCGGAACCATACACTACTTCCCCTTGTGTCATTGTCTATGTTTCATCATCAACCCTTATCAGGCTAAGAAACTCTATCTCGGAAGTGGTGACATCTTCGATCTCGACGATGTTCTCGGGCTCCACCATCCTTTTGCTTCCTTCTTTGGCCATGTTGAGTAACCCGTACATACTTCCCTGGAGCTCCAAACTTTGTTGGTGTCATGTTATATCCGATTCAAACACTTGCTCTCTTCTTCACAAAAGTATACCTAGGGAACGCACTTGTATCTTTCTTTGTGCTCAAAAATCACTAAGTGTCGAGCTAATGCGTTCTTTCTACACTTTATAGACCCACTTGTAATTATTTTTCACTTTTTCCATGCATTTTCGCCAAGTCCATTTTTTCCTATGTGATTTCTTTCTATGTTATCGCAGTAATTGGTGCAGGTGAATTTTTTCCCACTTTCCTATTGTTCAGTCAACTTCGGCCTCTTTTTTTTATTTTTCTTCTTTTTCTGTTTTTGTATTCCTTTTTCTTATTTTTCTTCTTTTTATTTCTTTTTATCAGTTTTCTTTCCTAATATCTACTATAGTACACTATATACATGAGTTTATTTCTGCGTTGTAACTTTTTAAGAGTTAGTAGGTCAATTGTCCTTGTAAAGTTTCATTCGAATACCGTTGACCATTCCTTTTAGTTATGTTCCTCCCAAGTCCTTTAGTTGCACAGATCCTCCATCAGTAACAGTATTTACTTCATATGTCCCTAGAAAATGCATTCTGAACTTACCAGGGTGTTGCAAAAATTTGTTGTCATAGAGAAGAACTAGGCCTCCCTCTTTAAATCTCTTATTTTTAATGTGTATATCATGTCAGGCTTTGTCCCTTGCTTTTTGTACTTCCAAGTGAAATCTTGCTAGAATCCTGTCCTCTTCCATTTCCATTAGTTTACTTAACCTCTCATGTACTACGCCTCTTTATGTCATGTTGGTGATTGTTTCTATGCACAGACTGGGTACCAGAAATTCTAATGGCACCACTACTTCATGGTGTATATCCTATCAACTTATTTCATGTGGTCCTATATACACATAGTACTATTGATATTTTCAAGTCCCAATCATCCCTATTATAATTGCAAATCTTAGTAAATGCATTTTCCAAAATCTTATTAAAAGCTTTTATTTTCCCATTTTCCTGAGGATGATATGGTGTGCTCTTCTGGTGATAGAATTCAAACTCCTCAATCATATCCTTGATGGTACTATTAATAAAATGAGTGCCTTGGTCACTCATCAAAATCCTAGGACATCCAAATCTGGTGATCACATGATCAAATAAGAAGTGTGCTAATGTCTTTGCACTACAATCTTTGACTGGTGTTGCTTCTTCCCATATGGTCAAGTATTTGGTCGCAGTAATGATATATCTGGCTCCTGGCCTTCTTGTTGGTGGATCAATCGGTCCAACAAAATATATTTCTCATTTTTCAAATACCTATAGAGTTACTTGTGGTCTTAGAGGCATATCATCCCTCATATTGGGTTTTCCAACCCTCTGACAGACATCACAGTTCTGTAAATATTCATTCGCATCTTTATGAACTGTTGGCCACCATAATATTATGCGCAATACCTTCTGGCCGGTTTCTTTCCCTGCATAGTTTCCTCCAGTTATGCCTTCATGAACTTCTACTAAAACCCTGGGTTGTTCATGTTCCAATATACACCTTCTAAAAATTCTACATGTGCCCATCTTGTATAAATGACCTGCAATGAGTTGATAGTCTGCAGCTTTGACTACCAAGTTTTTCTTCTGCACGGTACTAAACTCTTATGGTGCAACTTGTGTACTTAAGTATTCAATAATGTCAACGAAGCATTCATCAGCTACATGTACTGAAAATAAATGTGCATCAGGGAATTTGTCTTCCAAGTTAGTAGGTTCTTCTCCATTGGTTACCCTTGACAGCTGATCAAGTACTGCATTCAGTTTCTCTGGTTTGACTATTACTTCAAAATTGAATTCTTGGAATAATAACAACCATCTACAGATCCTCCCCCCCAACACTGGCTTTTTGACTAGATATTTGAGGGAAGAATGGTCTGTGAACATTTTAAAGTGTTTACCCAATAAATAATGCATGAATTTCTAAAGTGCATATACAATTGCTAGGCCTTATCTTTTGTGGTGTTATAATTATACTCCAATTGTAACAACGTCCTTCTTGCAAAGGCTATAGGATGGTTGTTGGCCCTTGGATATGAAAGGAAGCAAATATTAAGGAAGAAAGGTGAAGTACGAACTGCGCGGAAGGCACATAAACCGAGGAAGGGTCGAAGTGGGAAAAGAAGAAGAAAATAAGGGGAAAAATAAGGTAAATCTACTCATTGGAAGAGAAAATAGAGGAAGATAAAGCAGTAAGGAAAATGGATCGTGGAAAACTCAGCAAGCACAAGAATAAATCAACAATTTATTTAGAGCACCTCGCTAAAAAGGAAGGAAAGATAGGTTGGTGAAGCCCTGAAAACACGGACCAAGTTGACCTAGGGTTTTGGATCTAGGGTTTTGACACCTATAATTTGCTATGTAATGTATAAATAAAGGTCTAGAAGACATGGGAGGGTTCATTCTAGGCTGGTTCGTTGATACTATGGTTGTTGTTGTTCATTGCTGAGAATTGTTGTAGAGAACAATGTTGAGACTGTGTTGTAAGATCTTCAACTAGGTGCGAAGATCAACCCTGCAACTGGGTGCGCAGGGAGGGATGAGAGAAAGAGAGAGAGATATGAAAGATAAGTGTGCAGATAGAACTATGTGTTTTCATATAATATATCAAGAAACACAGTTTAGTGGACGTAGCCCTAGGGAGAGGGTGAACCACGTATATCTTGTTGTTAAGTGTGATTGATGATGTATTATTTTCCATATGGTATATTGTTATTGCATTTTTGTGTTAGATTTGAGATACAACTTGTGAAGTAGGCTTAAATGAGGTAAATAATAATTAGATTGTTGTGTGTTGTTGTCATGCATCCACTTTTCATACCCTCTCATTGTAGACACATGTGTCCTTTAACCCCTTATTGCTACTTCGGGTGAGACTACATATACTTCGCAGGTGTTTCCGAAAGGGCCATTAGTTAGGGTTTGTTGGTGCACTGTAAGAGTTGAACCCTGGTTCTGCCCCTGTTCCAACAATGGTCTAAGTCCCCTACTCCTGATTGTGATAGAATTGCTCCAAGTGCTATTGTTGATGCATCTACATGCACATGAAATGTCTTTTCCCAATATGGAAATACTAATATAGGTGTTGTCACCATATTTTCATTTAGAGTGTCCAATCCTTGCTGAAATTCCTCATTCCACTGAAATCTAGTGTCCTTCTTTAATAGTTTTTCCATTGGTGCAGCAATCTACGCATACCCCTTTATAAACTTCCTATAGTATCCTATATGTCCTAGTGTGGCTCTTAACTAGTGCATTGACTTCGGTGGTTGTAAATTCACAATGACTGCAATCTTAGTAGGGTCAACCAGTAAACCTTGTTTACACACTATATGACCCAACAATATCCCAAAAGGTGTACCAAAAATGAATTTATTGATGTTTAATGATATCTGACATGGACTGCATCTTTCTAGTATTAGTCTTAAAACTTTTACATGATATTTCAAAAGACTATACACAGTCAAGTCATACAGATATACTTATAGAAAGTGATGTATGAATTCCTTAAAATAAGCTATGACTACCCTTTAAAAGATGGTTTGTGCATTATTCAATCCAAAGGGCATGATTTTATATTGGTAGGATCCCCATTTTTTAGCAAATGTAGTCTTATACCTATCCTCTGGATCTATTTTAATCTAATGGTATCATGAGAATCCATTTGTGAATGAATATGCTTCCTGGCCTCCCACATTATCCAAGACCTCATTTGTAAAATGGGTATGGAAAGGGTCATGTAAGCAAGCATCATTGAGTTTCCTCAAATCTACACAAATCCTTATCCCCCCTTGCTTCTTTTCTTGGACTACCATGGGGATGATCCATTTAGATTCCTCTACTGGTTCTATAATTCCAACTTCCAACATTCGGTCAATTTTTTCTTTCACTTTCTTCTTATACACTAGATTCAGTCTGTAAGGTCTATTTCTAATAGGTCTAGTCTTGAGTTTTAGGGTTATATTCATCTCACCTAGCTCCCTTTCTATGCCTTTCATATCTGTATAGGTTGTTGAAAATAGGTCACTATATTCGCACAGTAACTATGTTATTCTTTCTAATGTTTTCTCATCCCAATAGTCTCCAATACTTTCCATTTTAGGATTTGCATTCGTCCCAATGATGACTTTCTTAACTTTGATTGGGGCAGCAAATGCCTCTGACTCCAGATATGGACCTTCCACTTCTCTTTCTCCTTCAATCTCTGTGATCTGAATGTTGTGCAGATCATCATCATCTGGTGCTTCCTCTTCAACATGATAACATGAAAGTAATTGTTTGATTGTATGTATGTTCTGTTTTTGATATTATGTTATGACTTTGACCTCTGGTTCATCAAAAAATATTACTCCCCTTATCAGATTCAACATTGAATCAATTTTGAGGTTCTCATGCTCGAATGAGAAGGTTACTACAAAATTCTATTGTAATCTTGTCCATTCTGCAGTGCCTCTATGCATCTCCTGATCTATGTACTAGTTCCTTGGGATCCCTTCCAATGTATGAATAAAGTGATGAGGCCATTCCTCTGGTGATGTTGTCTTCCATTGTGTTTTTCACTTCTCCAAGTCTTCAACTGGTGTTCCTCTCTCATCATATTTTTTCACTGTATTGCTCCCTTATTCTGCACCAAATCTAATGCACAATAGTCATTTACACTGATACCAATCCTGAATTGTTTCTTTTTGAACACCCCACCATATTGCAAGTGTTTCCTTGAGTGAAATATCTAGGGTTACCAACCTATGATTTTCCAACACTTCCTCCTCATATTTTTTCAATAATTCCTCTAAGTATTTTAGCCCATGAAAACTGGGAGGTTCTCTTATCTTTGTACCAACCCATCTTATTTCATGGTCTATTCTTGCGCACCTCCTTGTGGAAACTTCATGTAATCCTTGTTGCCAATTCTCCAAAACTATGTCTGAGTCAAAATCACATGATGTAATGCTTCTCCAGATTAGTACCCCTTCTACATTTTGGTTGACATAATCTTCTTCTCACGTAGTGTTTCTGTACAACTGGTTTATTTCTTCCAGATCCAAACAAATCACCTCTACAAACATTTCTCCTTATGAAGGATCCAATGGTGTAATGACTCTATATTCACCTAATTCAAAAGTCATTTTCCTTGTCTTCAGGTTGATTATATCCTCGTTATCAAATGCCG
>JASDQU010101388.1:143767-162370 GCA_032191745.1 Picea mariana
ATAGGGAAGTTACTTTCCTGTGATTTAATACAGAACTTCAATTTGTTTGAGCAAGTAAGATTAGTATAAGTTTCTTTACTACAACACTAAGCTGCTTTTGGAACTGAGCATATATAGTGCGTGGTTATCTTTGAAATAAAAGACTTCCCTGGGTTGATAATTTATGTTTCACTTAGTTGTTTAAAATTAATTAAGCAATTATAGTGACCAACAGTGCAGACCTCCTTTCTTAGTATAGAGAAAATTGGTTGCCAATATCCTGTGGGAGGAGGAGAGCAACCTTCGTCCCTGACTATCGCAGAGCAAGAACAAAGAGTCTCTCTCATATCATCATGTTCTAGCTCAGGGGTGGCCAGTGGTAAATCCATTCAGGAGTGTTTGTACCTATATTTGGGTGGAAACAGGCACCCCTTTAAGCATTCACTTCACGATTCTGGTATTTTGATAAGTATTTTCATACTCTTTGTATTGAAATAGAAATGATGACTAAATATATTTATATGTCTATGACTGAGTTATGTATTGAATGATTAAGGTAGAAATATGTATTGTCTCTCTATGAACCCATGCTTTTGAATGGTCTTCTGCTTTCCTCATCTTAGCAGTTAGAGAGTTATGGGACGTAAGCCTACAAGAGAGTCGAGGTAGGTTTTACTGAAACACTTAAGTCATGTCGACCTCTCGAACCTACCTTCACAAGAATAACAAGTTCAAACTCTATGGAATGAGGGTGTCTCCTTCATACCTTTCACCCATATGACTAAGGTCTGGGAACCCTGTGCTAGGATCGAAAGGATACAAACCTTTCTGGCTTCGAAACTCTGGTAGTTCGGAGCTCTAGAGTGTTACACCCTTACCATTTTTAAATCGGTCGAAGGAAACCTGTTTTTATAGCTACCCATGATATTTACCGACATCTAGAGGTTTCCCTAACCATGGAAGATAGACCTATCCCACCATTAAATCTTGACCCATTTACCAATCTTGAAGTAACACAAGTTGCAGATCTGAGGGTATTTGGGAGTCCGCCTAGTCGTCGGATCCACGCTGAGGTAAGTCTGGCGTTGACTACTTTGGGATAATTGAGGTGTTATAGCATCAAATTCCCTGAATGTTGGAGTTATGAATTGATTTAATCCATGGATCTGGGGAATCAGTTAGGAAACCCTCGTAACAGTGCGATCAAATAGTGGAGGGACTCGTGTACAGTACTTCAGCAAAGTCCTACTTTGTGAGAGCAGAGCGTACATAACATCGAAACCCCTGAAGGTTGGAGATGTGAAGTGACAAGGACCATAGATCTAGGGAACCTTTGGGACCTCCCCTGACCGTTAGATCTATGCCATGGTTAGCCCGGCGATGACCACTCCGGGAGCAAGGAGGAAATCACACCACGGATCCCCCGAATGTCGAAGTTATGAAGTAACGGAGGCCGTAGATCCAAGGGTTTACATGGACACACCTTAGTCGTGATATTGAAGGGTTTGGAAGTCTATCATTCTAGGTTGACGTGGTACGTTGACATCACCCAAGGTGATGTGGACCCATGTTTGATGTGCCACATGTCACCTAGATTCGTACGTTTTTCAGACCCTATTTTCCCATTAAAATGTGACTTGTGTCACCCATTGTAGGGTCCACATTTCATCTCTTCCTTGCCACGTGTCACCCCTGGCACTTTCTTATTTGGTCCATTTGGCAGGTGGAGTGCTCGGGCCCCACCTGTCCTTGCCTCTGCATCTAGTATGTCACCATGTGTGAGGGTGGATCCTTCGGGACTCCAGGACTTCGGGACTCTGAAGGTTTTGGATGCAATGTCAAGGATAAGATGAAAGGCCCAAAGGTCGATGCCACATGGTGATATTTCGAGCTCCTTTAGGAGTTCGTGAATTCAAGACTCTGGAGGATGGATGTGCAGAAAGGAGAAGGAACGTTCAGTGTCGAAGTGTTGAATGCCAAATTTTCCCTCTATCCCATGTGTTAAATAAATACCATGTCCCTCGTTGGATTGGACCTAAGTTGCACGAAATAGGGAAACGTCTGGAAGTTTCTAAAATGGGTGCGTTAGGAAACGTGACCCTCCAAAAATGAAAACGTCGGGGGAAACGTCGTATACATATATATATTAAATAACACATTATATTGCAAGAAAAAATAATGATACACATAAATGACATTTTATAAAGAAAACCATGTCTAAGACATGTGGCACAGAGTTATAGGTGTAATTCCTTGCATGAGGACACTTGGATCAACACCAAAAATGTTAACCAATGGACATTGATACATAGAGGGCTTGATTCTCTTGATTAAATTTCAGTTCCATACCCTTACACATGATACAATCCAATGGAAACATTGTAATCCTGCCAATCCTGAAATCTTGAAAACCAATAAGTCTATTGAATTTTGAATGGGACCTAAAATTCTGCTTTCTACATATGAAGTCCAATGAAGTTGGAACCACTCTCAAACATCCTGAAGCAATTAATGGTAATGTTAAAAATTTAAGTAAAAGGATGAAAATGAAAGATAAAGGAGAATGTCACTTTTACTTAAGAATTTAACATTACCATTAATTCATAGGGTGGGTGAAATGGTGATGATGTTTGCACATATTTAAAACGTTTATTAGTGATTAATGAGGGTATTTTTTTCCATCGAAGGGACCCACAACCCTCTTAGCCACTTGGCCAGGCCCACAAATAAGAAAAAAACTAGCGAAATGGTTGTCAAACAGGTTGAAACTCCACCGAAACGTCGTCGACCATATCGTATGGCATTTCCAAATCAGGAAACTTCATACGGTACGGACGACAACATTTCGCTAGAGTTTCGTACATGTTTCAGCGTTTCGATAGGTTTTGGGTACTGGTACGGCACCCAAGGGATTCTTTCCTGCAACTTAGGATTGGAGGGTGGATGGACCTCCCTCATGGATGTAGGAACTTGAGGATGGTACGAATGAGGTGGAGCCATGTGGCCCATGTTTGATAATTCCCAAAGAACTTAGGAAGGCCATAACTTGCAATCTAGAGATCGTTTTTGAGTCTAGTAGTAGTCATTAGAAAGCTACGGTTGAGTAGAAGAAGATGGAGATCTTGGGGAGATTATTTGAGATGACTAGAGTAAGAAAAATTTTGATGTCCCATCCCTAGAAAGGGTACTTAGGGGTCGGGTGTCTTACAATATCACACCAGTCTCCTTAGCCTATGACCTAACCCACCAAGACTAACTTATTTGACTCTACCAAAAGAATCATAACAAAACTTGCTTACAATTATCAATTGAACACACTTCTCTCTTTTTCTCTCTATGTTCCTTTTCTTTCCTATACCTCTGAGGTCCTTATTTATACTACTTTGTAGGCTTATAGTCATTACAATGTTTTTCAAAAACCCTAACCATAACATGGTTAGGCCTGTTTTCATGCATGCCATGTTGTTGTTCCTCCTGCATGTTGCTTTTCCTTCTTTTTATGCATGTTGCTTTCTTGCCACCTATTGTACACGCTCCAAAAATAGGTCTTTATCTCCAAAAATGGTCTTGTTCCCAAAATAGATATTTCTCCCAAAAATAGGCATGCAACCAAAATTGACTTTCTTCCCAAAAAAGACATGCTCCCAACAGGCCCCTAGCATTGACATGTGGCTCGTTCCGAGACACTCAGGTGGTGTGCGCTCCATGTACAGCCTTTTCCAAGCTGTGGAACTTCTTTGCTAGTTCCTTTCCTTTGTCCTTCACCTGTGCAGCTTTATTTGTTAGTGCCTCAACCATCTATGTTGTTATATGTTCTTGTAGTAAGGTTGTGCTCTATGAATGTGCTTGTGTGATCCTTGTCTTCTTTTCCTATAGCTGCACAGTTATATTTGTTTCTTGTTCCTGGAGGGGCTCCAACTAGGCTTGTCTTTCTTGCTTATTGATCTATGGTGTTTTTAACTATGTCTGTAGGGTATTCATCTCCTTGGTTCCCTTCAAGCACTCGGTAACACTCATGGTTTTTTGTCGCTATTTCAACTCCTGTACGGAAACATTGATTTTCTCCTCTTGTTGGTCCAACTATTGGACCTTTTCATCCTCTTCCAAAATGGTCCAAATCTGTGCAGTTATGTCGAACATTTATGTGACTTCCCTTTCTTCCCTTACCATCTCCGCTATCTAGAGTGTGGTTTATTGTTCTCTTTACTCTTGAAACTTGGGAGGAGTCGTAGGATTAATTTTTTCTTTCAAATTCTTAATTTCCTACCTATATCCCTTAATCATCTACACAATTATATTTATCTTTTCCTCTGCACTCCTATCTAGTACTTGTGCGCTATCTGGAATGTGGTTGTATATCATTGTTAGCCCCTGGTCTAGCTTGTCCTTGCATTATTTTTCCTCCTCCTTTTCCAAGGTAAACTGGTCACAGGTGATCTGTAACATTTATGTGACTCCCCTACCCACCTCCCAGTTAGTGGCATCTGCGCGGGCTCTAGATTGTACTTTCTGCATTATACTATCCTAGAGTTTGTATAGTGCCTTTGTGGGTATCTTCTCCATGAATACCTCAAAATGGTCAATGTCCCCCATGGTTTTCTATGCAGTATCTTCATCCATTCTAACCATTTTTTGTGTGATTGTGAATGTATCCTTGCCTTCCACTATTATCTGAATTGTCTCGTCTCCTTCTTTCTGCATAGGGGGTCGCTATGTCTTTTCATGTTGTTGTGTTGTGGCTTGCATTAATGGATGAATTTGTAATTTTTTTATAGTTTCATGGACTTATATGAGTTTTTCCATGATCTCTTCTCTCTGTGCTTCTGTAGTGCGGACCACCTCTTCCCCTCTGTCTCATACCTTGTCTGCCATGAACTCAGAATCATCCTATATCAAGGTGATGACTGGGTCCTCCTTGGTGTACTTCATATTTTTTCAAATCTCATCTACTTGCATTGTCTTTATTTTTTTCTGTAAGGGTTGTGTGCCACTCTTCATTTCATGTTCCCTTTCCTTGAAAGCCTGAGATGTGTCCCCATTTTTGGCATCCTGTTGATTGTTCATCCTGGGCACCGTTGTTTTCCTCCTTGGTCTCTTTGGCACTGCGTTACTTCTTGATGCCTGAGTGCATGATGCGGCCTTCCTAGTGTTATCAATTGGGTTTTTTGTCTTTGTTGAAGGACTTTCCTCGTCTTTCCCCTTAGGTTTGATTGATTGTGTTGCGGTTGGCCTTGTTTCTAGTTTTTCTATTACTTCCACTGCATTGGTGAGTATTTGATTATCCAGTCAATATATTCCCTTGTGATGCAGTATTGCATATCCATCCATTTGTTCGTTGGATCCCTTGTGTCTTAGATCCACATGTGGTTCCTGGATGCCTTAAACCTGGCTATCCCTTCAGTTTCCTGGACCACTTCCACAGGAATGCACCACACATTGGTTGTGTGTTGTTGTGTCTCTTCTAGCATCATCACAAACACTATGTTATTTTCTTGCTGATTTTTATTGTCCTTGGCCTGCCAAAGGGATTCATATCAAGTCACGTAGCACTTCCCTTTCCTATCGAGAAAGGATAAAAAATTTGGCTCCTTCCATCCTGCCAAATCTATGAGGATAATGAGCCAAGAATAATGGAACTTGGTTCCATTATCCTGTGCATATTTGCAATTGATCAAGAACTGGTTTAGGAGGTATGGCGCCCAACTGAACATTACTCCCTTCACGCGTTGTGCAACAACTGTGATGACTCCTGCTAGAGCCTCTTATTTTCTACACTTCCTCAGTAGCTTGCGATCCATGAGCTTGATGGAAAACCTTTTCACATTATCATTGATATTTCTAAGCACAATGCCCATGTTTCCTCTATTGGTCCCAAATTATGCCTTGACTATCTCGGTGATCTACTTCTCGCATGCTTTATTTTCCAAGTATTCCTCTGGTTATGTGCCCATTGTGGGTAATCCCATAGTTTTAGCGATCAACACCACTTCAAGTTGTACCAGCTTATCCATCCAAAGGATTCCTCCATGTACACAGCCTAGAAATTGTTTGACGCAAAGCCAAACATTTTTACCGCACCCGAAGTTCAATATGTCCAAAAGGTTCATTATCCCAAAGTTGTAAAGCCATGTTATCCACTACGCGGGCTCCATGATTGGTTTACCTAGGGGTCCAACTTCCCCTCTGTTCACTAGGTAGGATTCATTGTCTAAATATGATAAAAAAAATTCATCACGCACATCGTGGTCTGAGTACCTTAGTTTAGGTACTTTTCCGAGCATGTCCTCCATAGTGACCACTGCGTCTAGGAGGTAGGGAAGTGTAATGTTTGTGGCATCCTACGCCTTTATTTTATGCCCAATAGAATATGGGATTGATTTTGTTGTTTATGTGTCATCTTCTTCCCCTTCAAAGTCTAGTTGGTTGGTGATGTCCTCGACCAACACTTCCTCTTCATTGCGGCCCTATTGTTAACTCTTCATTTCATCAGGTTTAACTAGTGTTTCAAGATTAGGTTTTGTAATACCATCTCGGGTCCAGGAACCATACACTACTTCCCCTTGTGTCGTTGTCTATGTTTCATCCTCAACCCTTATCGGGCTGAGCAACTTTGTCTCAGAAGTGGTGACATCTTCGATCTTGATGATGTTCTCGAGCTCCACCATCCTTTTTCTTCCTTCTTTGGCCATGTCAAGTAACCCATACGTACTTCCCTGGAGCTCCAAACTTTGGTGGTGTCATGTTATATTTGATTCAAGCGATTGCTCTCTTCTTCGCAAAATTATACCTAGGGAACGCACTTGTATCTTTCTCTGTGCTCAAAAATCACTAAGTGTCAAGCTAATGCGTTCTTTCCACACTTTATAGACCCGCTCGTAATTGTTTTTCACTTTTTCCATGCATTTTCGCCAAGTCCATTTTTTCCTATGTGATTTCTTTCTATGTTATCGCAGTAATTGGTGCATGTGAATTTTTTCCCACTTTCCTATTGTTCAGTCAACTTCTGCCTCTTTTTTTATTTTTCTTCTTTTTCTGTTTTTGTATTCCTTTTTCTTATTTTTCTTCCTTTTATTTCTCTTTATCAGTTTTCTTTCCTAATATCTACTATAGTACACTATATACATGAGTTTCTTTCTGCGTTGTAACTTTTTAAGAGTTAGTAGGTCAATTTTCCTTGTAAAGTTTCATTCGAATACCGTTGACCATTCCTTTTAGTTATGTTCCTCCCAAGTCCTTTAGTTGCACAGATCCTCCATCAGTAACATTATTTACTTCATATGGCCCTAGACAATGCATTCTGATTTTACCAGGGTGTTGCAAAAATTTGTTGTCATAGAGAAGAACTAGGCCTCCCTCTTTAAATCTCTTATTTTTAATGTGTCTATCATGCCAGGGTTTGTCCCTTGCTTTCTGTACTTCCAAGTGAAATCTTGCTAGAATCGTATCCTCTTCCATTTCCATTAGTTTACTTAACCTCTCCTGTACTACACCTCTTTATGTCATGTTGGTGATTGTTTCTATGCACAGACTAGGTACCAAAAATTCTAATGGCACCACTGCTTCATGTCCATACACCAATCTGAATGGTATCTATCCTATCAACTTCTTTCATGTGGTCCTATATACACATAGTACTGTTGATATTTTCAAGTCCCAATCATCCCTATTATAATTGCAAATCTTAGTCAATGCATTTTCCAAAATCTTATTAAAAGCTTCTACTTTCCCATTTTCCTGAGGATGATATGGTGTGTTCTTCTGGTGATAGAATTCAAACTCCTCAGTCATATCCTTGATGGTACTATTAATAAAATGAGTGCCTTGGTCACTCATCAAAATCCTGGGACATCCAAATCTGGTGATCACATGATCAAATAAGAAGTGTGCTAATGTCTTTGCGCTACAATCTTTGAATGGTGTTGCTTCATCCCATATGGTCAAGTATTTGGTCGCAGTAATGATATATCTGGCTCATGGCCTTCTTGTTGGTGGATCAATCGGTCCAACAAAAAATATTTCTCATTTTTCAAATACCTACAGAGTTACTTGTGGTCTTAGAGGCATCTCATCCCTCATGTTGGGTTTTCCAACCCTCTGAAAGACATCACAGTTCTGGAAATATTTCTTCGCATCTTTATGAACTGTTGGCCACCATAATATTTTGCACAATACCTTCTGGCCGGTTTCTTTCCTTGCATAGTTTCCTCCAGTTATGCCTTCATGAACTTCTACTAAAACCCTAGGTTGTTCATGTTCCAATATACACCTTCTAAAAATTCTACATGTGCCCATCTTGTATAAATGACCTGCAATGAGTTGATAGTTTGCAGCTTTGACTACCAAGTTTTTCTTCTGCACGGAACTAAACTCTTATGGTGCAACTTGTGTACTTAAGTATTCAATAATGTCAACGAATCATTCACCAGCTACATGTACTGAAAATAAATGTGCATCAGGGAATTTGTCTTCCAAGTTAGTAGGTTCTTCTCCATTGGTTACCCTTGATAGATGATCAAGTATTGCATTCAGTTTCTCTGGTTTGACTATTACTTCAAAATTGAATTCTTGGAATAATAACAACCATCTACAGATCCTCCCCCCCAACACTGGCTTGTTGACTAGATATTTGAGGGAAGAATGGTCTATGAACATTTTAAAGTGTTTACCCAGTAAATAATGCATGAATTTCTAAAGTGCATATACAATTGCTAGTCCTTATATTTTGTGGTGTTATAATTATACTCCAATTGTAACAAATTCCTTCTTGCAAAGGCTATAGGATGGTTGTTGGCCCTTGGATATAAAAGGAAGCAAATATTAAGGAAGAAAGGCGAAGTACGAGCTACGCGGAAGGCACATAAACTGAGGAAGGGTCGAAGTGGGAAAAGAAGAAGAAAATAAGGGGAAAAATAAGGTAAAGCTAGTCATTAGAAGAGAAAATAGAGGAAGATAAAGCAGTAAGGAAAATGGATCATGGAAAACTCAGCAAGCACAAGAATAAATCAACAATTTATTTGGAGCACCTTGCTAAAAAGGAAGGAAAGACAGGTTGGTGAAGCCCTGAAAACATGAACCAAGTTGACCCAAGGTTTTGGATATAGGGTTTTGACACCTATACTTTGTTATGTAATGTATAAATAAAGGTCTAGAAGACATGGGAGGGTTCATTCTAGGTTGATTCGTTGATACTATGGTTGTTGTTGTTCATTGCTGAGAATTGTTGTAGAGAACAATGTTGAGACTGTGTTGTAAGATCTTCAGCTGGGTGCAAAGATCAACCTTGCAGCTAGGTGTGCAAGGAGGGATGAGAGAAAGAGAGAGAGATATGAAAGATAAGTGTGCATATAGAACTATGTGTTTTCATATAATATATCAAGAAACACAGTTTAGTGGACGTAGCCCTAGGGAGAGGGTGAACCACGTATATCTTGTTGTTATGTGTGATTGATGATGTATTATTTGCCATATGATATATTGTTATTGCATTTTTGTGTTAGATCTGAGATACAACTTGTGAAGTAGGCTTAAGTGAGGTAAATAATATTTAGATTGTTGTGTGTTGTTGTCATGCATCCACTTTTCATACCCTCTCATTGTAGACACATGTGTCCTGCAACCCCCTATTTCTACTTCAAGTGAGACTACATATACTTCGTAGGTGTTTCCAAAAGGGCCATTAGTTAGGGTTTGTTGGTGCACTGTAAGAGTTGAACCCTAGTTCTTCCCCTGTTCCAACAATGGTCTAAGTCCCCTACTCCTGATTGTGCTAGAATTGCTCCAAGTGATATTGTTGATGCATCTACATGCACATGAAATGTCTTTTCCCAATATGGAAATACTAATATAGTTGTTGTCACCATATTTTCATTTAGAGTGTCCAATCCTTGCTGAAATTCCTCATTCCACTGAAATCTGGTGTCCTTCTTTAATAGTTTTTCCATTGGTGCAGCAATTTGCGCATAGCCCTTTATAAACTTCCTATAGTATCATATATGTCCTAGTGTGGCTCTTAACTAGTGCATTGACTTTGGTGGTTGTAAATTCACAATGACTGCAATCTTAGTAAGGTCAACCAATAAACCTTGTTTACACACTATATGTCCCAACAATATCCCAAAAGGTGTACCAAAAATGAATTTATTGATGTTTAATGATATCTGACATTGACTGCATCTTTCCAGCATTATTCTTAAAACATTTACATGATATTTCAAAAGACTATACACAGTCCAATCATACAGATATACTTATAGAAAGTGATGTATGAATTCCTTAAAATCAGCTATGACTACCCTTTAAAAGATAGTTTGTGCATTATTCAATCCAAAGGGCATGATTGTATATTGGTAGGATCCCCATTCTTTAGCAAATTTAGTCTTATACCTATCCTCTGGATCTATTTTAATCTGATGGTATCATGAGAATCCATTTGTGAATGAATATGCTTCCTGGCCTCCCACATTATCCAAGACCTCATTTGTAAAATGGGTATGGAAAGGTTCATGTAAGAAAACATCATTGAGTTTCCTCAAATATACACAAATCCTTATCCCCCCTTGCTTCTTTTCTTGGACTACCATGGGGCTGATCCATTCAGATTCCTCTACTAGTTCTATAATGCTAACTTCCAACATTCGGTCAATTTTTTCTTTCACTTTCTTCTTATACACTAGATTCAGTCTGTAAGGTCTATTTCTAATAGGTCTAGTCTCGAGTTTTAGGGGTATATTCATCTCACCTAGCTCCCTTTCTATGCCTTTCATATCTGTATAGGTTGTTGAAAATAGGTCACTATATTCGCACAGTAACTATGTTATTCTTTCTAATGTTTTCTCATCCCAATAGTCTCCAATACTTTCCATTTTAGGATTTGCATTCGTCCCAATGTTGACTTTATTAACTTTGATTGGGGCAGCAAATGCCTCTAACTCCAGAGATGGACCTTCCACCTCTCTTTCTCCTTCAATCTCTGTGATCTGAATGTTGTGCAGATCATCTTCATCTGGTGCTTCCTCTTTGACATGATAACATGAGAGTAATTGTTTGATTGTCTGTATGTTCTGTTTTTGATATTATGTTATGATTTTGACCTCTGGTTCATCAAAAAACATTACTCTCCTTATCAGATTCAACATTGAATCAATTTTGAAGTTCCCATGCTCAAATGAGAAGGTTACTACAAAATTCTATTGTAATCTTGTCCATTCTGCAGTGCCTCTATGCATCTCCTGATCTATGTACCAGTTCCTTGGGATGCCTTCCAATGTATGAATAAAGTGATGAGGCCATTCCTCTGGTGGTGTTGTCTTCCATTTTGTTTTTCACTTCTCCAAGTCTTCAACTGGTGTTCCTCTCACATCATATTTTTTCACTATAATTCTCCCTTATTCTGCACCAAATCTAATGCACAATAGTCGTTTACACTGATACCAGTCCTGAATTGTTTCTTTTTGAACACCCCACCATATTGCAAGTGTTTCCTTGAGTGCAATATCTAGGGTTACCAACCTATGATTTTCCAACACTTCCTCCTCATATTTTTTCAATAATTCCTCTAAGTCTTTTAGCCCATGAAAACTAGGAGGTTCTCTTATCTTTGTACCAACCCATCTTATTTCATGGTCTATTCTTGGGCACCTCCTTGTGGAAACTTCATGTAATCGTTGTTGCCAATTCTCCAAAACTGTGTCTGAGTCAAAATCACATGATGTAATGCTTCTCCGAATTAGTACCCCATCTACATTTGGGTTGACATAATCTTCTTCTCGTCTAGTGGTTCTGTACAACTAGTTTATTTCTTCCATATCCAAACAAATCACCTCTACAAACATTTCTCCTTATGAAGGATCCAATGGTGCAATGACTCTATATTCACCTAATTCAAAATTCATTTTCCTTGTCTTCACGTTGATTATATCCTAGTTATCAAATTCCGAATCCAATCCAGGTAATGTTGGGTAAGGTGTTATTCCATCCACTATCTCTATCACTTCAAAATATTCCATAGTACGCACTCCATCCAAATCTATTGTCACACCTTTAAGCCTTCCAATTGGTAACACTCTATGTTGATTTGCTAGTTTCAACTAGATAGGTGAATAGCCTAATGTGGGTTCTCTTATACAATGTCATGTATTCTTATGAAAGACATTTACTTCATATTCTAAATCTAGTATAATATCAACCATCTTGAAATCCCCAATGTTGGCGTTTAGCCTTAATTCTCTTCTTGTCCTTGTTCTTGTGTGGAGATGATTTATTGTTTTCTGCTCTAACTTCCCTTCTACCTATGTGTTACATCTTTCTAGCATATTTTTTAATACCTTAACAAATGATGGATCATTCAATAACTCAATACAGGATTGCAGAAAAGTCTTTATGGTACTTACTTTCTTTAAAGGATGTCCTTTACTGGTATGGTCCATTGAAAATGGCATATCGTGCATTGGTGGGACCTGAGTTTGTTGCACGACTAATGTAGACATAACATTATTCTTGAAAAGCTCATGTATGGCCTCCTTAAATGTTTCATTTTCTTCCTACGCGTAAAACTGCTTATGTGGCTCATTATTCTTTTTGACCCATTGGTGTTGAACTAGATCTTGTTTTGTTGCATCAACTCCTATCTTGGATCCTCCTCGAGTGACTATATTGATGTTTTTCCCATCATCTCTGGCTTATATATAAATCCACTAGATATTTTGGTTGTTCTGGTTCCTTTTTTCTTGGATCTTTCCCAAGAGTGTTGGGCAGTCTTCTGTGTCATGGTCTATTGCGTGACAGTACATACATGGTGTCGATGGAAGTGGACAATCCCTTGCATAATGTTCTATTTGTTGGTAGTTTTGGCACACTACTGGTCCTATTCCTTGTCCAAATCCTCCTCTAACTCTTCCTCCACCTCTGTTTTCATCGTGATATCCTCGCGGTCCGTTGTATTGGGGTACTTGGTTATAGTGCATGGGGTTATATTGTGGTTGTGCATTGTTGTATTGTGGTTGTGCATTATTGTATTGCAACTGTGTATTGTTGTATGGTGGTGGCACTTGGCTAAAATGAGGTGCATCTTTCCCTATAATCATATTTTCTTGCATCTTGTAAGTTTCTGAAGTTATTTCTCTCATGATTTCAAGCGTTCTACAATCCTTATCATCATGACCCATTGATTTGGAAAAATTGCAATATGAACTTTTTGTTATTGTCTTATACTTATACATCATTGGACAATGATATGGATCATGCCCATGTGTCTTACAAATATTGCACCATGTTCCTTCTGTTGACAAGGGATTCGACACCACTCTTTCCAACTATTTCACAAAAGTTGGACATTCATTCTTATGGTGTCCTTATGTCCTACATAGCGTACACCAAAAAGCTTCTCTTTTCTCTTTTCTCTTATTTTGGTTAAGTTGAAATGTTACATTCTTCAAATCCTCCTTAAAATCCTCTATTGTTTGATTTGTTTGTTGATACTGGTTCTCTTCCAGATGCAGGGATACCTGCAAAGCCTTTGTTTGACTTTGGAACTGTTGTTGTCTCAAAGGATACTTCAAGTGTGGTAACAGTGAGTTCACAAATAAGTGCCTATGTTGCATGTCAATAATTGCATATTTCAACTTACCTTTCAGACGTTTAAACCTTTGATCAATCTCCCAAACAAACTCACCTGGTTTGTTCCTGATTTCAATCATTTCATTCATGTATTGTTCTTCTTAGCTTGGCTTCTAAAATTCATTTACTAGTGGTTTTTTCACGTTTGGGATAGTATTTGGTAATCCATGTGGATTTTTACATACATGCTCATGTACCAGTCCAGCGCAAGGTATCTTAGTGTGATAGGTAATTGTGAAATCTTTGTATCCTCATCTATGATATGTTTTTCTTCCCATATCTTCTCATAGATGAATAAATGCTTTTTAGGGTCCTCTGATGCCTCTCCCTGAAATTATAGTAATCTGATCATGGGATCATGTCTTTCCATTTTGAACTGTGTCGAGCTACTGCCTTTGTTCAGTGTAGATAATTGACTACTACTTCCTGAACTTGATCCTCCAATTGATTTTCCTTGATTGGATCCATTGGGGGAGCAAGTTCAGGAAGTAACAGTCAATTATCTACACCATAATCATGTCTAACTCAACAGGTCGCCTTTCCTACTGGATAATCATCTGGATTTCTTCTAAACTCCCTGAATGGAGGAGGTCATCTCTACGTTCCTAGCTTGGTCTCAGACAGGAACCATAGACCCTTATTAAAGGCTTTCTCTCAGGTTTGTAAGTTGAGAGAAATACTTACATAGATGCAACAATCCACACCTGACAGGTTTGTAAGCTAGAGAATGTCTCACATAGCTGCAATAATTAAAACTCCCTCTCAGATAGGAAGGCATTTTCCATGAGGCCAAGTCTCTAATGGAAATACTCAAACTTTGTCTTGGCAAGTGGTTTGGTGAAGATATCTGCAATCTGTTCATGAGTAGAAAGATATTGCACGTGTATTTTTTTTCTCTACACCACGTATTTGATATAGTAATACTTGATTTCAATGTGTTTTGATTTATCATGAAACACTGGATTCTCAGAGAGCTTTACATAGCTCTGGTTATCACAATGAATAGTAGTTGAATCCATCTCATGATTGAACAAGTTTGTCAAGAGTTTTTGAAGCCATACTACTTCACGAACTGCCACACTTAGTGCAATGTATTATGCCTTTGTTGTACTTAAGGATACAGAGCTTTGTTTTTTGGTACACCAAGAAACCATGGTTGATCCTAAGGTGAAGCAGCAACCTGAGGTGATTTTTCTACCTACTGCACTTCCTGCCTAGTCTGCATCGGCATACCCTTCCAAGATTAGGTCCACATTAGCTGAATATCTCAAGCCATAACTAATTATACCTTGTAAGTATCTCAATACGTGTTTTGCAGCTATCCAGTGTGTATGTTTTGGTTGACTCATATATTGGCTAAGCACCTTCATTGCATAGAAAATGTTTGGTCTGGTGTTAATCAGATACATCAAAGATCCAATAAGTTGTCGATATAAATGTGGATCTACGTCTCCTAAATCAGTGCCACTCATCTTCTTTAAATCCATTACCATTGGAGTAGGCATGGATTTACAATCTGATATTTTGAACCTTTTCAGTATCTCCATAGCATATTTTCCTTGACTTAGGAAAATCTCATCTGATCTCTGCCATACTTCTAGTCCCAAGAAATAATGCCTTAGGCCCAAATCCTTCATTTCAAATTTGGAAGTTAATGCTTGTTTTCATTTAGCAATGAGTCTCTCTGAACTGGTGATTAAAACATCATCCACATATAAGACTAAAATCAGACACTCATTTCCATCAATGTGATAATATAAGTTTGGGTCGGCTGCACTTTTTTTGAAGCCCAAACTCATCAGAAATCCATCCATTTTCTCGTACCAATCACATGGTGCTTGTTTTAGACCATATAGGTCTTTCTTCAACCTGCATACATGAGATTTTTCGTTGTGTATAACGAAACATTCTAGCTTCTCAATATAAACTTCTTCCTCAATTTCACCATTGAGAAAAGATGTCTTTACATCCTAGCTTCCAACCCATGGAAGCAGCTAGTTCAATGATAGATCAGATGGAGGTGTATCTGGCTATCGGTGCAAAAGTCTTGTCATAGTCGACTCCCTCTATTTGTGAAAACCCTCTAGCCAAAATATTGATTTGTATTTTTCAATGCTTCCATTAGCAGCATGTTTGATTTTGTAAATCAATTTGGAAGTCACTGTGGACTTTCCCTCCAGTCTTGGAACAACATACCATACATCATTTTTTAGTATAGATTGATATTCTTCAGACATGGAATATTTCCATACGTTTTCACCTACAGCTTCTCCATGACAAGTTATCTTTGAATCAATATTGTGGGTCATGGTTGAAAGGTAGCTTGAGAATATCTTAGTTCTCTTGATTTATTTGGTTGCTCCTTGTGGGGCTCTATGCCCTACTGCTTCTTCTAAATTTTATCTAGCCCAAGCAGGTCTCTTATGTCCAACTATGATGTCTCTGGGTATGTTTCTTGGGGAAACTTAATCTATTGGAGCAACTGGGTCAACTGGAGTTGTTGGCTCATCTGGAGTTGTTGGCTCATCTGGAATAATATTTGTCTCCCTCTAAACTTCTGAAGGAGGAGGAGGTATTGTTTCACTACCAATTTCCATCTGAGTTCTCTGGATTTCTGGAAGAATACTTCTTCTTAAAAAATAACATCTCTTCTTACTTCAATTTTTCTATGACCTGGGATGTATATTCAATATGCTTTTGAGGATTCACTGTATTCTACAAATGTACCCTTTCTTCCTAAAGGTTCTAGTTTGGATCTCTTTTCTTTGGGTACATGAAGGTACACTGAACATCCAAATATTCTGAAGTGTCTGATCTCAGGCTTCACTTTGGTGAATGATTCTTTTGCAGTAATTTTCTTCAGGCTCTGATGAGAACTATGTTTTTGAACATTTATTGTTGTCATACATGCTTCTTCCCATAGAGTCATATGTAGACTCTGATCATGTATCATTGATTTAGTTGCCTCAATGATAGTTTTGTTTTTCCTTTCAAAAACCCCATTTTGTTGAGGGTTGTAAGGAACTGTGAACTCCCTCTTGATTCCTGCTTCAATACAAAAACTATTAAATTCTTGTGAGGTGTATTCTCCTCCATTGTATGATCTCAATACTTTGATTTTTCTTCTGGTCAGGTTTTCAACCTGAGCTTTGAATTCTTGAAATTTGGCAAGGACTCCATCCTTGTTCTTTAGAAAGTAAATCCAAGTTTTCCTGGAGTGATCATCTATGAAGAGTACATAGTATAAGTACTCATTTAAGGATGCAACAGTTATTGACCCACATACACATAAATGTATCAAGTCCAAGATTTACGTGTATCTATTGTCATTGCTAGGAAAGGATCCTTTAACATTTTTTCCAAGGGAACAACCTTTGCAAACACCTTTATGTTGGATCTAGATCTCTGGTAGACCTGTTACCATTTTCCCTAGAGCTGGAAGAGCTCTCTAATGAATGTGAGAAAGTATTCTATGCCATAACTCACTCAAGCTGATAGTGTCATGTAATAAGGCTTGAACTGGTTTGATGGTCAACTTGTACAAGTTGTTTTCTCTGAAACCAATTATTTTGGAAGATCTTATATGAGAGTCTTTATGCCATGCAAGAACTCTTCCTTCTGAGAAATTAATTTTGTAACCTTTGTCTTCCAAGGCCGAAATAAAGACAAGGTTTCTGTTCATTCCAGGTACATATAGATTTTCCTCTAGTTTAAGTTGCATATCTGAATCTAGTTGGAAGGTAGAATTTCCAACTCCTCTCACATTATATTTGGCATCATATCCAAGAACAACATGTAGATGTGTCTCTTTCTCAACGAAATGTGTTAGATGATTTTTAATACCAGTCATGTGCCTGGAGGCACCATTGTCAATTAGCCAAGTATTATCATTTATAGGAACCATACCTGAGAGTGTTTATATGTTGATGCCTTCATTAATTTGGAGTCTTGTACTGAGCTTGTTTCCCATCATGATTTTTCTCATCTTCACAAACCCTTGTCAACTAGGCTAGGAAACCTAACGGTTAGGCTAGGCTAGCACTTTTAGGTTTTGTTGGGCTTATCACTGCCAACAATAATCCTTGATAAATATGATGTCCCTGATAAGTTGAGGAGATTCTTCAATAAGTTTGCAAAAATACACTTTAGAATCTTCTGCAGAATTTTGGCGAAACCCTAGAAACCCTTAGGGCCAAAAATTTGAAATGTCCATAATTTTGATTCGAGACTTGTTGGAGGTGTGTTAAAGGAGGTCGTACCCTTCTATGTCCTTTTCATCCCAAGATTACAATTTTTGAGTGGTGAAACATCTCAGAAGAGGAGGTTGTACAAAATTTTTGAAAACCCTAGGGGGCACGTACAGTTTTTGCAAATGAGTGAGAGAAGGGGATGGAAAATGATTATGCAATGGGATCTTCAAGACCTATGCTCTGATACCATGTTGATTTATTTAATATGATAGGTTAAGAATGTAGTTAATTTCAATTTGCATTTGTCTTAACCATAAACAAGAATGTTGTAAAAACCAAGATCACAAGAAAAAACACCATCCACAAGAACACAAGAAGTATCTTGGTGTTATCACTGAAAATTCATCTGCAAATGGTTACAAAAATCCATCATCTCCAAACACCTATTATTTCATTCATAGCCTCAAAAATGAATTTCCAAAGGGCACAAACTATACAATTGGTTATAAAATTGACATGTGCAGAAAAAATACAGGAAATGCGTGCACATGCGCAGGCCAAAAAGCCAAAAAAATGCACATGCGCCTGATGTGTGACTGTGTACGCAAAAATCCACGCACACCTGAGAACAACGCATTTATGGATCTTGTCGGCCCCTCACCCACTTCTGTTTCATCTCCCAAATCGATTTGACCCTCAAATCCAAACTGAATCCGAGTGGGGGGTTGGTCAAAGACCTAAGGGTGCCCTAAAAGGCCCCTTGTTCACACTAAAGACCGGTTGGATAATGCCTCAAAGATTTTCTATAAAAAGAGGCCAT
>JASDQU010101388.1:164471-201078 GCA_032191745.1 Picea mariana
TATGAAATACATTTACTTCAGAGTCTAAATCTAGTATAATATCAACCATATTGAAATCCCCAATGTTGGCGTTTAGCCTGAATTCTCTTCTTGTCCTTGTTCTTGTATGGAGATGATTGATTGTTTTCTACTCTAACTTCCCTTCTACCTATGTGTTACATCTTTCTAGCATATTTTGTAATACCTTAACAAATGATGGATCATTCAATAACTCAATACAGGATTGCAGAAAAGTCTTTATGGTACTTACTTTCCCTAAAGGTTGTCCTTTACTGGTATGGTCCATTGAAAATGGCATATCGTGCATTGGTGGGCCCTGAGTTTGTTGCACAACTAATGTAGACATAACATTATTCTTGAAAAGCTCATGTATGGCCTCCTTAAATGTTTCATATTCTTCCTGCGCGTAAAACTTCTTATGTGGCTCATTATTCTTTTTGACCCATTGGTGTTGAACTGGATCTTGTTTTGTTGCATCAACTCCTATCTTGGCTCCTCCTCAAGTGACTATATTGATGTTTTTCCCATCATCCCTGGTTTCTATATAAATCCACTAGATATTTTGGTTGTTCTGGTTCCTTTTTTCCTGGAGCTTTCCCAAGAGTGTTGGGCAGTCTTATGTGTCATAGTCTATTGTGTGACAGTACATACATGTTGTCGATGGAAGTGGACAATCCCTTGCATAATGTTTTATTTGTTGGTAGTTGTGGCACACTACTGGTCCTATTCCTTGTCCAAATCCTCCTCTACCTCTTCCTCCACCTCTATTTCCATCGTGATATCCTCGATGTCCGTTGTATTGAGGTACTTGGTTATAGTGTATGGGGTTATATTGTGGTTGTGCATTGTTGTATTGTGGTTGTGCATTATTGTATTGCAGCTATGTATTGTTGTATGGTGGTGGCACCTAGCTAAAATGAGGTGCATCTTTCCCTGTAATCATATTTTCTTGCATCTTGTAAGTTTCTGAAGTTATTTCTCTCATGAGTTCAAGCGTTCTACAATCCTTATCATCGTGACCCATTGATTTGGAAAAATTGCAATATGAACTTTTTGTTATTGTCTTAT
Source organism: Picea mariana (assembly GCA_032191745.1). NCBI lineage: Eukaryota > Viridiplantae > Streptophyta > Pinopsida > Pinales > Pinaceae > Picea > Picea mariana. Next base: position 165,540 of record JASDQU010101388.1, read on the forward strand.
ACTTCTACATCATTGGACAATGATATGGATCATGCCCATGCGTCTTACAAGTATTGCATCATGTTCCTTCTGTTGGCAAGGGGTTCAACACCACTCTTTCCAAGTATTGCACAAAATTTGGACATTCATTCTTATGGTGTCCTTATGTCCTACATAGCGTACACCAAAAAACTTCTCTTTTCTCTTTTCTATTATTTTGGTTAAGTTGAAATGTTACATTCTTCAAATCCTCCTTAAAATCCTCTATTGTTTGATTTTTTTGTTGATACTGGTTCTCTTCCAGTTGCAGGGATACCTGCAAATCCTTTGCCTGACTTTGGAATTGTTGTTGTCTCAAAGGATACTTCAAGTGTGGTAACAGTGAGTTCACAAATAAGTGCCTATGTTGCATGTCAGTAATTGCATATTTCAACTTACCTTTCAGACGTTTAAACCTTTGATCAATCTCCCAAACAGACTCACCTGGTTTGTTCCTGATTTCAATCATTTCATTCATGTATTGTTCTTCTTAGCTTGGCTTCTAAAATTCGTTTACTAGTAGTTTTTTCACGTCTGGGATAGTATTTGGTAATCCATGTGGATTTTTTACATACATGCTCATGTACCAGTCCAGCGCAAGGTATCTTAGTGTGATAGCTAATTGTGAAATCTTTGTATCCTCATCTATGATATTTTTTTCTTCTCATATCTTCTCATAGATGAATAAATTCTTTTTAGGGTCCTCTGATGCCTCTCCCTAAAATTCTAGTAATCTGATCATGGGATCATGTCTTGCCATTTTGAATTGTGTCAAGCTACTGCCTCTGTTTGGTGTAGATAATTGACTGCTACTTCCTGAACTTGATCCCTCAATTGATTTTCCTTGATTGGATCCATTAGGGGAGCAAGTTCAGGAAGTAGCAGTCAATTATCTACACCATAGGCACGTCTAACTCAACAGATCACCTTTCCTACTGGATAATCATCTGGATTTCTTCTAAATTCCCTGAATGGGGGAGGTCATCTCTACGTTCCTAGCTTGGTCTCAGACAGGAACCACAGACCCTTATTAAAGGCTTTCTCTCAGGTTTGTAAGTTGAGAGAAATACTTACATAGATGCAACGATCCACACCTGATAGGTTTGTAAGCTAGAGAATGTCTCACATAGCTGCAATAATTAACACTGCCTCTCATCTAGGGAGGCATTTTCCATGAGGCCAAGTCTCTAACTAAAATACTCAAACTTTGTCCTGGCAAGTGGTTTGGTGAAGATATCTGCAATATGTTCATGAGTAGAAAGATATTGCACGTGTATTGTTTTTCTCTACACCATGTCTTTGATGTAGTGATACTTGATTTCAATGCATTTTGATTTGTCATGAAACACTGGATTCTCAGAGAGCTTTACATAGCTCTGGTTATCACAATGAATAGTAGTCGAATCCATCTCATGATCGAACAAGTTTGTCAAGAGTTTTTGAAGCCATACTACTTCACGAACTACCACACTTAGTGCAATGTATTATGCCTTTGTTGTACTTAAGGATACAGAGCTTTATTTTTTGCTACACCAAGAAACCATGGTTGATCCTAAGGTGAAGCAGCAACCTGAGGTGATTTTTCTACCTACTGCACTTCCTGCCCAGTCTGCATCGGCATACCCTTCCAAGATTAGGTCCACATTAGCTAAATATCTCAAGCCATAACCAATTTTACCTTGTAAGTATCTCAATACATGTTTTGCAGCTATCCAGTGTGTATGTTTTGGTTGACTCATAAATTGGCTAAGCACCTTAATTGCATAGAAAATGTCTGGTCTGGTGTTAATTAGATACATCAAAGATCCAATAAGTTGTCGATATAAATGTGGATCTACATCTCCTGAATCAGTGTCACTCGTCTTCTTTAAATCCATTACCATTGGAGTAGGCATGGATTTACAATATGTTATTTTGAACCTTTTCAGTATCTCCATAGCATATTTTCCTTGACTTAGGAAAATCTCATCTGATCTCTGCCATACTTCTAGTCCCAAAAAATAATGCCTTAGGCCCAAATCCTTCATTTCAAATTTGGAAGTTAATGCTTGTTTGCATTTAGCAATGAGGCTCTCTGAACTAGTGATTAAAACATCATCCACATATAAGACTAAAATCAGACACTCATTGCCATCAATGTGATAATATAAGTTGGGGTCGGCTGCACTTTTGTTGAAGCCCAAACTCATCAAAAATCCATCCATTTTCTCGTACCAATCACGTGGTGCTTTTTTTAGACCATATAAGTCTTTCTTTAACCTGCATACATGAGATTTTTTCATTGTGTATAACAAAACATTCTAGCTTCTCAATATAAACTTCTTCCTCAATTTCACCATTGAGAAAAGATGTCTTTACATCCTAGCTTCCAACCCATGGAAGAAGCTAGTTCAGTGATAGATCAGATGGAGGTGTATCTGGATATCGGTGCAAAAGTCTTGTCATAGTCGACTCCCTCTATTTGTGAAAACCCTCTAGCCAAAATATTGATTTGTATTTTTCAATGCTTCCATTAGCAGCATGTTTGATTTTGTAAATCAATTTGGAAGTCACTGTGGACTTTCCCTCCGGTCTTGGAACAACATACCATACATCATTTTTTAGTATAGATTGATATTCTTTAGCCATGGCATATTTCCATACTTTTTCACCTGAATATTCTCCATGACAAGTTATCTTTGAATCAATATTGTGGGTCATGGTTGAAAGGTAGCTTGAGAATATCTTAGTTCTCTTGCTTTATCTGGTTGCTCCTTGTGGGGCTCTATGCCTTGCTGCTTATTCTAAATTTTATCTAGCCCAAGCAGGTCTCTTATGTCCAACTATGATGTCTCTGGGTATGTTTCTTGGGGAAACTTAATCTATTGGAGCAACTAGGTCAACTGGAGTTGTTGGCTCATCTGGAATAATATTTGTCTCCCTCTGAACTTCTGAAGGAGGAGGAGGTATTGTTTCACTACCAATTTCCATCTGAGTTCTCTAGATTTCTGGAAGGATACTTCTTCTTAAAAAATAACATCTCTTCTTACTTCAATTTTTCTATGACCTGGGATGTATATTCGATATGTTTTTGAGGATTCACTGTATCCTACAAATGTACCCTTTCTTCCTGAAGGTTCTAATTTGGATCTCTTTTCTTTGGGTACATGAAGGTACATTGGACATCCAAATATTCTGAAGTGTTTGATCTCAGGATTCACTTTGGTGAATGCTTCTTTTGGAGTAATTTTCTTCGGGCTCTGACAAGAACTACGGTTTTGAACATTTATTGTTTTCATACATGCTTCTTCTCATAGAGTCATACGTAGACTCTGATCATGTATCATTGATTTAGTTGCCTCAATGATAGTTTTGTTTTTCCTTTCAGAAACCCCATTTTGTTGAGGGTTGTAAGGAACTGTGAACTCCCTCTTGATTCCTGCTTCAATACAAAAACTGTTAAATTCTTGTGAGGTGTATTCTCCTCCATTGTCTAATCTCAATACTTTGATTTTTCTTCTAGTCAGTTTTTCGACCTGAGCTTTGAATTCTTGAAATTTGGCAAGGACTCCATCCTTGTTCTTTAGAAAGTAAATCCAAGTTTTCCTGGAGTGATCATCTATGAAGAGTACATAGTATAAGTACTCATTTAAGGATGCAACAGTTATTGACCCACATACACCTAAATGTATCAAGTCCAAGATTTACTTGTATCTATTGTCATTGCTAGGAAAGGATCCTTTAACGTTTTTTCCAAGGGCACAACCTTTGCAAACACATTTATGTTGGATCTAGATCCCTGTTAGACCTGTTACCATTTTCCCTAGAGATGGAAGAGCTCTATAATGAATGTGAGCAAGTATTCTATGCCATAACTCACTCAAGCTGATAGTGTCATGTAATAAGGCTTGAACTGGTTTGATGGTCAACGTGTACAAGTTGTTTTCTCTGAAACCAATTACTTTGGAAGAGATTATATGAGAGTCTTTATGTCATGCAAGAACTCTTCCTTCTGAGAAATTAATTTTGTAACCTTTGTCTTCCAAGGCCGAAATAGAGACAAGGTTTCTCTTCATTCCGGGTACATATAGATTTTCCTCTAGTTTAAGTTGCATATCTGAATCTAGTTGGAAGGTAGAATTTCCAGCTCCTCTCACATTATATCTGGCATATCTCCAAGAACAACATGTAGATGTGTCTCTTTCTCAACGAAATGTGTTACATGATTTTTAATACCGGTCATGTGCCTGGAGGCACCACTGTCAATTATCCAAGTATTATCATTTATAGGAACCATACCTGAGAGTGTTTAGATGTTGATGTCTTCATTAATTTGGAGTCTTGTACTGAGCTTGCTTCCCATCATGATTTTTCTCATCTTCACAAACCCTTGTCAACTAGGCTAGAAAACCTAATGGTTAGGCTAGGCTAGCACTTTTAGGTTTTGTTGGGCTTATCACTACCAACAATAATCCTTGATAAATATGATGGCCCTAATAAGTTGAGGAGATTCTTCAAGAAGTTTGCAAAAATACACTTTAGAATCTTCTGCAGAATTTTGGCAAAACCCTAGAAATCCTTAGGGCCAAAAATTTGAAATGTTCATAATTTTGATTCGAGACATGTTGGAGGTGTGTTGAAGGAGGTGATACCCTTATATGTCCTTTTCAGCCCAAAATTCCAATTTTTGAGTGGTGAAACATCTCAGAAGAGGAGGTCGTACAGAATTTCTGGAAACCCTAGGGGGCGCGTACGGTTTTTGCAAATGAGTGAGAGAAGGGGATGGAAAATGATTGTGCAATGGGATCTTCAAGACCTATGCTCTGATACCATGTTTATTTTTTTAATATGATAGGTTAATCATGTAGTTAATTTCAATTTTCATTTGTCTTAACCATAAACAAGAATGTTGTAAAAACCAAGATCACAAGAAAAAACACCATGCACAAGAACACAAGAAGTATCTTGGTGTTATCACTGAAAATTCATCTGCAAATGGTTACAGGAATCCAGCATCTCCAAACACCTATTATTTCATTCATAGCCTCAAAAATGAATTTCCAAAGGGCACAAACTATACAACTGGTTATAAAATTGACATTTGTAGAAACAATACAGGAAGCGCGTGCACATGCACAGGCCAAAAAGCCAAAAAAATGCACATGCGCCCGATGCGCGACTGTGTATGCAAAAATCCACGCACACCTGAGAAAAACACATTTATGGATCTTGTTGGCCCCTCACCCACTTCTGTTTCATCTCCCAAATCGATTTGACCCTCAAATCCAAACTGAATCCGAGTGGGGGGTTGGTCAAAGACCTAAGGGTGCCCTAAAAGGCCCCTTGTTCACACTAAAGACCGGTTGGATAATGCCTCAAAGATTTGCTATAAAAAGAGGCCATGGGTGCACTATGAATTCAAGAATCTCATTGTATTATTATGCTACCTCTATTCTCCTACAAGGAACCTCTTTCCTTCTTGGAGCATATTAGCATCATCTCATTAAGCTATTCACCTCACCTCTTGAGGGAATAAGCTTGGATTTCTTCACCATTTCCTTTCTAGTTTTCCATTTGTAAGAAGAGATCTCACATAGGGGGACTCAAGATCCCTCCCTTGGAGGAAGAGGGGATCCATAAGTCCCCCCTTTTCCTTGGTTTTTTCCCACTAATACAATATATCCATTGGTGGCATGAATATTGGTCAATTGTTTGATTATATTTGGTTCTAATTTCCTTATGCATTGTAGTTTTGTTTCTTTAATTGTTATTAGTTTAGTTGTTTGTTTATTTCATGTGATTGAGTCATTTGACTCATACACTAACTTCTGTCATGTTCAGGTGACCCAACTGGACTTGCAAGTGTCCCTCTTTTTCTCATTCAAGTGGCGAAAAGGATACAACAGATTGGCGACCATACTGGGGAAAGGTATCAATTTCCTCCCTATTTGGGTTGTTTAAGAACTTGTTTTTTATCTATATACCTTGCAGGGATCATAACCAGACCAAGCCTACCTACAAAAATCTGAATTCGGAGCTGGAATAAGAGAATTTCATTTAAAAATTTCTTCCCGGACACATATCAGAATGTGCACGGGTTTTTCATCTCACGGGCACATCTTCCGAGCACGTGCACCAACAGCATTGTGTTTCCCAATGCATTCTTCACATGGTGCACCAATAGGTCCTTGTTTCTCTACACATTGGCACCACATGCACCTCTGTCTAAACTAGGGCTCGCACATCTGTCCAAAAATCCAACATTGTAAGAGTTTTTTGTGATGTTTGGAAGGCCCCTAGCCTTCTATATATTGATTCTATGCAATTTGTAAATGCACCACACTTAGATTCCCTCTCCACATGAAGGGTTAGTCAAAACATAGGCACTTATGAGGTTAAAAGGAACCATATTTATCCTTTTTTTCTTTCATTTGTCCACATGGATGGCTTGTTTTTATTGTAAAAGTTAAGTTAAAATCATTTTCCATCACATATATAAAAACTTGCATTGAGACCAGAAATCAAACTTCAATCATTGAGTATGATCTTCTCTCGCACCATAGAGTGATGTTGAGAATCAAAAAAATGATTGAGGGAATATTTCATCTCCCTTAAAAACAAAATCTTTAGGAGAGGACAAACCCCCCCTAGGGCCACTCTTAGTTTCTTTTCAAAACATCTTAAATTTGTAAGGGCCCATACATGCCCACATGTTGCAAAGATAGGATAGTTCTGAAGATACTTTCTTAGTTTACATCACTGGGGGAGTTTAAATATTATTGTAATGGTCCCATACATGCCCACATGCTTGCAATCTAGGACAGTTTTTGAGGATTTCTTAGATTAAATCACATTAAGGAGTTTAAAGGATTGGTAAGGACCCACATGTCCACATGCTAGTTCTCTAGGGACTTTAAAATTCCGCAAGGTTGTACCAATGGCATCTAGTAAGATAGGTAATCAAGACTTTTAAAGGACCACACGAAGTCCACATGATGCAAGGTGACACCTAACTTATTAAAAATTTGACACATTTTATCACTTGATCACACACAAAGTCACTACTCACTCACATAATTTCATCTTGAATTGTGGAGGTTGAAGTAAGTTTCCTCCAAAGGGATTCTGAACGTCCCACTATTTCTTAACGAAATTATCCACTCCCACTTAATTCAAATGAGATTGGTTTACACCCCCAATCTCTCAAACAACCACATTTAAAAATTTTCTAAAAAATCACTAAGTTTTCCACCATAGGAGGTGCCAAAAGAAATTGTTTAGCCTAGGTAGGATCTGGGGATATGCATCCAAATAACTCCCCGTTATCTGGTTCTCACATCTTCAAACATTAGAAGTTGAAAAATAGGGAACTTTAAAATCCTCCAAGTCAAGTGTTCCTAACACCATAAGGCAGGGAGATACTCATGAAGGGTCGAAGGCTGAGGTCTGGTTGTTCTATATGTCCCCCCTTGAAGCACCCACCTCTTGGAGGGGATCCAACCCATGACCCATTTCTGAGGCCAAAAATATAAATGTCACACTTTGACCGAGGTACCTAGTGACCAAATTTTAGGACATCTACCTAGGTGGTAATTATGGGCTGCAATTGCACCTTTATCGGATTTTGTAAATATCGCCAGCTCTTTCGGGATATGCACCCTCTACCCCTCATTGTAACTAATTATTTCATCGTTCACTAGTTCCTCTTCCGATGGCTTCAGACCCCACTGTTGAGTACTATTGGAAGGTCCAGTGTTATTCGAGAGGAAGGACATTACATCTTTTTAGGACACAAGCATTTGTTTTCTTTTTTCTCCCACACGGACAAAATCCACCTACCCACATGTATGCTTCTTTTCAACTGATTTATGTATGATGTTCTTGTGATTACATGCGATTGTGAGATATATTGTGAAAGGTCCAAAATTATACAAAGACTCTTGTTCATTTATTTCTCTCATCACCATTTGCACACATTTCAATTTTCTATTCGGACATCATAGGGGACCCACAGAATCCCTATTGTTCCATACACTTGCAAAATCTCCCTCTTATTCTAGGAGGATTTCCTAGTTTTTCCAACTCACCAGCTCAACCCTATCACACCCCTATGAGTGCTACTATATTAAGATCAGATTTTCTTGGTTCCACTTTACTTGGGTCCACTTCCCAAGGTCATCCATCCACTAGATCTCCTTCACAAGGAGGTGGAGGCTACATTTCTTCTCAAGGGAAAAGTACAGCCCCACTAAACCCCCCTCAAGGGTCAGGTATACTACCTACTCACACCATGTCTAGAACCAATCCTCCACCACCACTCCAGATGCCATATTTGGCCTCCCTCAACATACCGTATCTAAGCAAGCTCACGAATGATCCTATATTGCATGAACCCACATGGCCTGCAATGTCTACCAAACTACCTTTGTACATTCCCAAGTTTGAAGGAAAGACGGGAGAAGATCCCACCAACCATATCATGACCTTCCACTTATGGTGCTCTTCAAACAGAATTATGGAGGACTCCATCTAATTAAGGTTATTTCAATGCACACTCACAAGTCCATCGGCCAAATGGTACGTGGATGAAAAATCAGGGTCCCATGTGACTTTTGAATCCTTGGCCAAAAAAAATTTTACCTTATTTCAACTACCAATGTGCCATGACAATGGTCTCAAACTGCTCTTTGATTTTAAACAAACCTCAGCCACACATATCACTAACCACATTCACGAATGGCATCAGCGATGTGGTTTATGCAAAGCATAAACCACTAAGCAAAAATGCCTTGATTGGTTTCTCAGATCACTCATCCCCCTCCTTTCCAAAGATGTGGCCTCCACCTTCCTCCAATATGAAGAGGAATCCATCAACAAGGCTCAACAGTATGACCTCATTTATGCACAGTCAGGATACTTATATATGGTACTACCTAACACCCCGAGACCCATACCATTCAGGCAGGAAAAACCTGGGATGTCTCACTCAGCAGATGGATTTATTGGTACCACAACACACCACAACCCATACATCCAACCACCACCTATACGGTACACCCAAACATCCACCGATGTATGGAGGATATCCTTATTACCCTCCTCCCCCTTATCAGCAGCCATACCCCTTTGTTTCCCTCCCACCCATGAGTGGAACTGCATCGACACCCATGATGTGCCCGGTTGTTCAGCCAAGTTTTGGTACCCCCTCTACCTCAGCTTACACCTTGAGAACTAGTGAAAACACTACACCTCCCTATGCACCCTATGGTTCATCACCACAGAATAACCCGTACTTTCCATTCCCTAGTCCTCCATAGCCCATTGCTCCTCCATAAGGACAATCACATGGTGGGGTTAACTTTGTTCAACCCTATCCCATTCAACAATTTCAAAATTTTGAACAACTGAATACGTCAAATCCATCCCATCGGTTGAATAATGCCAAAAATAAAGGAAAAAACTGAAACAATAATAACCCAAGACTAGGGGGAAACAACCCCCAACAAAACCAACCTGTTGTGGGCAACTAGAATCAAGGGAACCATAACCCCCAAGGGGGAAATAACAACAAACGTCAAGGGAGGAAAAACAACAACAACCTTCGGATGAACTTCCCTTTTTCTCTTTGCGGTGAGCATGGCCATTATACTCACCATTGCCCCCAAATTACCGACTTCAAACGAATGAATTATTCGGTGAATGCACTACGTCCCCCAGCACTGCCTGCCCCTCAGCAGGCCCAACAACAGTATTTTCAATAACCACCCTAAGCTATCTTGCAAAACCCTATTCCACACCAAGGTGTGATGAATACCCGGTAGGAGATGCATCCTTCCCCACCCCAAATGGGACAATACCAAAACCCTGGCAATCTGACAAATCGCAATATCCTCCTCACTAGCGAAGAAGAAATTCTTCTACAAAATCACATTCATCAATACAATGCACCCCCTAAATCTACTCCCACCACTTCGGAAGTAGTTTCAGTTACAACCAGACAACCTTTGATGATTCCACGCCCTAACATTGAACCACCCCTTTGTATTCCTCGCATTCCATTAAGATGGAATGTCAACAACCCTCAGGCTAGGGCGGAACACAATTACAGTCTAGTCAATGACTTGGCGCAATCTCCTGCAGCCATGTCAGTTTTGGAGGTTCTCCAAACTTGTCCCACTCAACGGAAATCATTGCTTTCTTCCCTGGGGGCAATCAACCCTGCTGATACTAGACTCAACATATTTGATCTAGATTGTGGGGAACCCTGTCTCCTCGCATTGGTAGCTTTCCAAATATCAGTCAAGATTCAGAACATCATAGTTCATTGATGCATCATTGATGAAGGTGCATCCACATGCATCATGTCCAAAATGGTATGGCGGAAACTTGGCTCCCCTGAGCTAATACCATCTGCCATCACTTTGCAAGCTTATCATGGACGACCATCCTCTCCTTAAGGGCTCTTTCAAAATCTCCCCGTTGAACTCAGGTGAAAAACCATTCTTATTGACATTGAGGTTAACGATGCCCCACTTGATTACAACATCTTGTTTGGATGTAGTTACATGTAAGCTATGAAGGTTGTGGCCTCTTCTATGTTTCGAATGATGATGTTCCCCAATAACGGGAATATCATCACCATCGACCAAGTTTCACATTACGAACCCAACCATTCCTCCAACATCGATAACATCCTACCCCGGGAACCCCCTGAGAACCCTCCAAAACCACACACCCTCTATTTCAACCTCCCCCAGGGTCAAATCCCAGTTTGGGAGACAATCCCCCAAGACATTACTCAAATCCCCTTCTTCTACCCCCCACCAGATGTATAATATTTTCAGGTATCCGCAACACTTACCCTTCCCAACATGGTGCTTTCCATTCTGGTATGGTATCTACACCCACTAGTGATGGTCCCTCAACCATTCCTCCCTCCCAAAACAGAGGGAATCCCAATGCATATCCTTGTACTCACACCCACTGCACCATCCTCACCCCCACTTTCTAGAACCACTGCGATGGTTGGGGGCAAACGAAAGAAGAAAGATCCCACTGCTCCAATTCCTCCTCGAGTTCAACCCCCTTGTGCACTATGCAAGAAATAAGGACACTCCAAAAATATATGTCCCTCTCTCCCCGAGTTACGTAATCTGATCCAACTCCCTCGAGCAACCACACCGCTCATTGCTTCACCAAGCACACCCAGTACTTCAACTACGTCCCCTACTACAAGAAATAAAGGTTTGCAAACCATATTCACATGTGCCATCTATTCATAGTATGGTCATTACACCCACCATTTCCCTGTGCTACCTCAGTTTTGACAAACTCTAATGACAGTACACCAAATCTTTCAGCAAGACCCCTCTCCACCCACGTCATCAAGTACCTGAGTCACTGACATCCATTACGTCACGACCTCAATCAATGAACCAATGAGATGTCCTTCCTCTCTCTGTGACTCACTTGATCATTTCACATACCAGTGTCCCACAATCATTGAATACAGACATTGTCAAATGGCCCTTATTAAAAATCCCCCAACCACCCCACTTCCGATGATACAAGTGATTCCCCCGTATGGCCATTTGTATGACCCTGCCTAGAAAATAAACCCTAACTACTATGCAATAGGATGAACCACTAACCTGGCTCTCGCAAATCCTAGATCGGCTGGCTCAAACTCCCAAAATCTCCAAATCTCCTCTAAAAACCTCTCGTCAACTCACTATGGCAATAGGTACAAATGAGGTGGCAATGTGGGCCCTACAGCTATATATAGTCCCTTTTACCAAACTTCCATGCTCAATTACAGGAGCTTGGAGCATCTATTTTCTGATTTGTCTTAAGCCCCAAGATCAGGATCCCGCCACCTACATGGTCACATTCCCCAAGTCACCATCCATCCTTAGCCTCGGGGGAGAATTTTTCTCACATCATGCCCTGGTACGCATGCTCATGTTCAAAATTATCAAATAACTCTTATATGTTCTTTATCTTCAGATATTGTTCACGTTGGGTATTCAGTTTTCATATGTGCAGGTACTTGGTCATCACACACCAGCGCAGCCCCTTCAGGTATATGATCGACACTGGCATGTAATCATTCTCTCTAAATATCAATTGCATTTCTCAGTCACACCCTCCGACATTTTGTTGTAGGATCCTCACATCTGGCTCTGCAGTAATATCACTTCCACTGCATTTTAAGTACTGTCACTCGGTAGCACTCTGCCCCACATGCGTTTTCCCATTCATAGTCCCCCTTGGTACTTTGACAATCATGTTTCTTTCACCCCCCAGGGATGGGAGTCCCGATAGTCTTCCACATCTTTGATAATCAGCCACATACTCCTTCTTCTCATTTTTCTAGCTTTCTCAATGGACTCCAAGGTTCTCTCATCATGGTTTCAACTTGACTACACCACCGCAATACCATTAACCTTCCATTTCATCCACAATCAGTTTTCCCATCTACAAATCTCCCTCCATCCATTTACCTCATACAGAAACCCACCCATGGGGCCCCGACCCTCCGCTAATTCTCCATACAACTTGTGTCGTCGTAGGCCAAGTCATCTTGCACTGGGGAACCCATTTATGTACATGCACACTTACCCCAACTTATTCTTTATTAATTCGGTAACTGTACAAAGCCTTTGTTTCATCATTTCCATAGCATTTTGTTGTCACCTTTAGTGACCTTCCTTTCCTGTCAAAGCAACCCCTGTCGCCCTTGGTTGGGGAATTCCTTTACATTCTACTCTTGTTGACATTGTCCATAAACCTCGAGTATCCCACATTCCATGTACCCCAAATATCTGAGTTTTTCCACTTTGTCACACCTCTGGCACAATTTAGACCCACGTCTAGTCATCCCCATGACACTAGATCTAGTTTCACAGTTGTTTCCACTCATACTTCACATATATCCCCAACCAAGATAAGTCTTGAGTCTCTGCACATCTTGACTTCATCCATGTTCCTCATTAGTTCTTGATCTCATCCCGTGTATTTCATGAATCCCTTTGCTTCTTGGAGTCATGTCTCCCTTTCTGTCAACATCAGCACAGTTTCCAAAAGGGTGACAGTGTCTTGACTCTCATTACCTTTACAATGAGGAGTCTCGGATGGCATAGGGAGAACCATCATTTCTCTTTGTTGTCGTTGACCCCCATAACATTCAACTTCAACACAATCTCATGTTACAGTGGGTCTTACTTTGTGACTATTGTCATTGTTTTATACTATCCGAAGACCTCTGAAATTTGTTGGGCCATCAATGCCTGTGAGTCATCGACACTTCTTATAGGTGTCATCGCCTCTTTTCAAAGTATGTTCACCATTGGAATTTTCATTTTCCATTATCAAACCGCCCTGGAGGGCGCAATTATCTACATCATCATATAGCTTCAGTTACTTTCTTACATATTTGAGTTACATGACATGAGCATTGGCATGCCCGCCTCATTTTTATACATCTTTTATTTTCCCACACCAAGAGAAAGGTTTGGGTCCCATAGTTTCCCCTCTCTCTCCTGCGAATCTCTCTTGCAGTTCCTATCAACACTCTTGTCTTACGATGGTACTCTCAGTAGAACAAACATTGATGTATTTCGGCTATACGTATGCTCCTAACCTCACACATCAGGGGGCATCTGTCATCACTAAAAATTCGTCCACAAATGGTTACAGGAATACAACATCTCCAAACACATATTATTTCATTCATAGCCCCAAAAATGCATTTCAAAAGGGAACAAACTATACAACTGGTTATAAAATTGACATGTCCAGAAACAATACAGGAAGCGCACGCCCATGCGCAGGCCAAAAAATCCAAAAAAGCACACATGCACCCAATGCACGAATGTGTATGCAAAAAGTCACGTACACTTGGGAACGATGCATTTATGGTTCTTTTCGGCCCCTCACCCACTTCTGGTTCAGCTCCCAAGTCTATTTGACCCTCAAATCTTAAATGAATCCGAGTGGGAGCATGGTCAAAGACCTAAAGGTGCCCTAAAAGGCCCCTTGTTCACACTAAAGACCGGTTGGATAATGCCTCAAATATTTTCTATAAAAAGAGGCCATCGTTGCATTATTAATTCAATAATCTCATTGTATTGCTATGTTGACTCTATTCTCCTACAAGGAACCTCTTTCCTTCTTGGAGCATATTAGCATCATCTCATTAAGCTATTCACCTCACCTCTTGAGGGAATAATCTTGGATTGCTTCACCATTTCCTTTCTAGTTTTCCATTTGTAAGAAGAGATCTCACATAGGGGAATCAAGAGCCCTCCCTTGGAGGAATAGGGGATCCATAATTCCCCCTTTTTCCTTGGTGTTTTCCCACTAATACAATCTATCCATTGGTGGCATGAATATTGGTCAATTGTTTGATTAATTTTGGTTCTAATTTCCTTATGCATTGTAGTTTTGTTTCTTTAATTGTTATTAGCTTATTTGTTTGTTTATTTCATATGATTGAGTCATTTGAATCATACACTAACTTATGTCCTATTCATATGACCCAACTGGACTTGCAAGTGTCCCTCTTTTGCTCATTCAAGTGGCGAAAAGGATACAACACATGGCAAACCCTTCTCAACAAGGGAAGAAAACCCAGCCAAATCCTTTGCTATATTCTTTAATAGAAATACCTTCACCACCAAGAAATACCTAGCACACAAGAGGGTGCTTAAACCCTAGAAGACTAGTGCCCAAGAGAGGTTCACACTTCTTCCAAGTAAATGTACTTGCTGAAATTTCCAAACTCACTTGAATGATCTGATTCCACAATGGAGAATTTCCCTTTACTTATATTATACTTGTCCTATCAACTAAAGTGTCTATTGGCTCAATAGGGCCAACCTCTCTAAGTCTTATTATTATTATTATTATTATTATTATTATTATTATTATTATTATTATCCAGATTAATTATTTTTACATTTATTATTACTTATATTAAGGTGGGGCCGACCTGTACCCTTTACATGACAATTAGGGTTACAGGCAGGTCTGACTCTTGAACAATATATAGCAAAGGATCTAATAAACCCACTAGTTCTCATCCACTAAGGGCACATTCATAGGGATGTCATATCTCTGATTCACTGCATTACACAAAAGAATTAGATCTTCACACGTTCACCTGTGCTTGTCCACAGGAGCATCCACTCTACAGATCTTCTTTCCCACTGCCTCACGTAGGAGAATCAGTTGGAGTCTTCTTATCAATTATGTTGCTCAGAGGAGGCTAATAAATCATCTTCATTTCTGTTCACATGACGATGCACCCATCACTTTAGGATTTCACACGTTCACCTTGTGCTCAGCCACAGGCACGTCTAACTCAACAGATCACCTTTCCCACTGGATAATCATCTAGAGTTATTCTCAACTCCATGAATGGAGGAGGTTGTCTCTATGTTCCTAGCTCTGTCTCAGGCAGGAACCATGTACCCTTCTTAGGGGATTTATCTTAGGTTTGTAAGCTGAGAGAAATACTTACATAGCTGCAATGATCCACACCTCATAGGTTTGTAAGCTGGAGAATGTATCACAAAGCTACAATCATCAACAAAACTTTCTTACAATTATCAACTAACCACACTTCTCTCTTTTTCTCTCTTTGTTTATTTTCTTTCCTATACCTCTTAGGTTCTTCTTTATACTACTTTTTAGGCTTATATATGTTACAATGTTTTTCAAAAACCCTAACCCTAACATGGTTAGGCATGTCTGCATGTAGGCCACGTTACTTTTCCTCTTGCATGTTGTTTTTCCTTCTTTTCCTACATGTTGATTTCTTTCCACCTATTGCACGCACTCCAAAAATAGGTTTTTCTATCCAAAAATGGACATGTTCCCAAAACATATATTTCTCCCAAAAATAGGCATGTTCCCAAAATAGACTTTCTTCCCAAAACAAGCCTGCACCCAACACTCCTATTATCTTGAGTGCTTCATCCTGCAGAGATTTCAATCATTGTGTGATAGTATTCTCCTCTACCCTCATCTGCTCTTGTATAACTATTTTTTCACAAGGATGGTCATCATGTATTCCACTAGTGGCAGATTGTTTATGCTTTCATTGGATTTCTACGCCTTCTCCTGCGCACTTCTTACTCTTTCCTTGATTTCCTTCAGCTCCAGACTCACCGTTAGTTGTGTCCAAATTTGCATGATTCTTCACATAGCCTTGTGCACTCCTCACCGAGACTCTTAATGCTTTCGAATGAGGTTATGGTTGTTTTGTCTCTTTGTTCCTTCTCCTCGGGTGGTGTACCTAGTGTGGTGCGCATTTCCAACTCTCCAATCCTAATGTGGAATCCTTGAATTACTTTTTTGATTTTTTATATTTTCTCCTCTATTGTGGCTTCTATCACCATCGGTATTTTGGGAATCTCCCTATATATTTTTTGGATGGCTTGGTGTACCCTCTCAAACTTTTTTTTGACCTCGTCCTTCTCCTACAATACCTTAGTATGAACCTTCTTCAGGTCGGCCTTATCTGTCGCTACCTTGGTTAACTCATTTTTCATTGATTTTGCACAGAAATGTATTTCATGCCCCACCCCTACCTGCAAGACTTGTAAGGATTCCATGGGTATATATGAAAAGACTAATTCTAGGTGACTTATTTCTCATTCTTTCTCCTTCATATTTGGCATGGGGAATTCAATTGCTTTGGGTGAGATCTTCAAAATTCAATGCCTTACTGTGATCTCTGGAAGGTACGAAGTGGTGGCCCTTGCTTCTCCAACCGTGCTTATTGGTTGGTATTCTATGGATATTCTCTTTGGTTCTATGCTCATAACCTCCAAATGTTGCTACATTTCCATCAAATGCACTTGTACTTTCTTCTTCATGTATTTCTGTAGTTGTAACACATGTTGAACTGCCTCCTTTGTCACATCACTCACTTGGTAGCTGATTTTTTCGATATCATCATTCGTTAAAGTGTAGATAGTTGGTACTCTATGGGATTTCCTCTTCTTGCATGCAAATTTTTTTGTCCCCTTACCCTTGTCTTTCCTCTTTTCCCCTAAATTTGGTACTATCTCATGTGCGTCCCCTTCGCCATTTCCTTGTTCACTACCTTCTGCCTCATCTGGTTCTTCATCTTCATTATCCCATTCCTCTTCCTTGTTAGGGTGCTCCATTTCTTCAGTTGGAACTTTCCCTTCCTCGTCCCATTCTTTGGAAATAAGGAATCCATCCTCCTATGTCAGCTTGTAACTTGTTGGAAGCCACTGGTGTGTTGGGTATCTTTTATCTTGTAATTACATGTGGTGGATCCCTACTTTGAAGCACACAATATCCTGATAGTTCTCCATAGCCTGAGCAGTGATGCACGATGTGTGCTCTATGATCTATCTAATCATGATAAAGTATACATAGAAGGTGAAATTGTTGTCTTGTTGTCTCCCCTTGTGTGTAGTATGTCATAAGTTAACATATCACTCCACTGCATGATCTCTTCATGATGTTTTCAAAAAATGGCACTCATTAGGATCCCTCGAGGTGACCAATGCTATCAGTATGATAAGCCATGCATAGTGAAATTACATGCATTTCTCCTGAGCTTCAGTGCAATCTATAAAAAATTGATTGACTAAAAATGTGGCCCAATTCATCTGGACCCCTTCTGTGCACTTCTCCACAACTCTTATTACTATGGTTGACACCTCATATTTCCATTATTTCCTTAGTAATTTGTAGGCCAATACCTGCGTTGCAAATCTAACTACATCATAACTTATGCTGGCGACATCCAACCCTTGCTTTCCTCTAAAGGTATTGAACTTCTCTTTCAAACTTTCAGATAGTGATTTCTTCCCGGACTTATTTGCAAATATTGTTTCCAGATCCTCCCCTTTTATCTACAAGCTCGTTATCCATGCAATCAGTTGTGTATTGATAGACACTTGTGGATCTAGCCATAAAGTCCCTCTGTGGATGCAACTCAATAATATCTTAATGCAAGCATTTATTTCTAGAATTCTACCAAAGTGTGGGATTTCTAACAAGTTTAATATCCTTGATTTTTCTATCCTAACCTCCCATCTCTACGGCTCAACCAGTATTGCACCTATCCCAGGTATTCTTTTTGTGTGTAAATACTTGTCTCATTCTAACTCGAGATAATTATTTGCATTTGTTATGTCATGGTCTGGAAATTTAAAAGCAGTGACCTTACCCATCAGGTCCCCTTCAATAATGACATTGAGTGGTATTTCTGGTGTAACCAGCAGGTACTTGGCATCCCTGGGTATTCTAACCCATGGTGTGGTGTCCTTTCTCAATGGTAGGTAATCCCTGGGAAACCTCAGCTGCAAAGTTGAAGATTTGAGTGTTTCCTTGGATTCTAGCATGACTAGTGGTCACCTTCAAGATGGATTTTGTGTCACAGTAGCTGGTGCCCCAACTTTTGGTGGTGTCATTCCTCTCTATAACCAATGCTCCCCTTTTTTGACTCTACAACTGCTCTGTGTCGGATCTAGTTCTCTTGCAGTCTACTCTGTATTCTCACAGCGCTTATGAATGAAAGCACACTTTCCCTACTTTCCCCTGGTGTGATTTTATAACCCTTCAATAGTTGTCCCTATAAATTCGTGCATGTACTAACTATCTAATTCGTCAGTTATGTACTCAATGCATGATGTAATGTTTCTTTGTTACCAAATATGTCATTGTATTTTTTCCTCGTACCGCCAATATGTCATGATACTCGACAACTTTTTCCATTTATGACTACGCATTGTCTTTATGCCTTGTCATTAACACTTTTTAAACGCCATTTTTTCCTTTTAATACCTTTAACAGTCATCGGTCCTATTCTCTGCATTTTTTCTAGCTTTTTCATGTAATATCCCTACTCAGTGTTGTTTCATTCATCTACATGAAACTCACTTCTTTTGTTCACTTACATACACCTCTTTAAGTATTACACTTTGGACCTCGGGTTAATAATTTAGACTTCTTAGTTCTTACATGCCTTTACTTTGTTACTTTATGTTCTTTTTATCTTTCTACTTTTTATTTATTTTTGTCTTTTTCCTACTATAATACACTATTTTGGTACATTTGTTCTTGCGCAATGCATCCTAGTGTAGAATGGTCTGTATACATCTTAAAATGAGAACCCAACAAATAATGTCTAAACTTCTGCAGCGCATATACCATTGCTAATCCTTCTTGTTATGTGGTAGTGTAATTCTTCTATGTTTTTTCCAGCTTCCAGCTTGCAAATGAAATTGGATGGTCTATGTATCCTTCTCCTGGATGAGATAATACTGCTCCTAAATCTGTGGACAACATGTCCACATGAACATGAAATTCCTTTCCCTAATATGGAAATATCAAAATTGGAGTGGTCACTAATTTATGCTTCAATGTATCCAAACCTTTCTGACATTCCTCATTCCACTGGAACTTAGCTTCTTTCTTTAAGAACTTCTCCATGATAGGTGTTGTAATATGTGCATAAACCTTAATGAACTTCTTGTAGTATCATGTATGACCCATGGTTTCTCTCAACTATGTGACTAATGTGGGTGGTTGTATGTCCAAAATCACTACAACCTTGGCATGATCCACTAATAAGCCTTGCTTAGATACCACATGGCCCAAAAAAAATTCAAAAGGTGTGCAGAAAATACATTTCTTCAAATTCAGTGAAATCTGACATTATCTACACCTATCCAACATTAGCTTGAGTACTTGGATGTGATATTTCAATAGGCTAAACACAGTCCAATAATATAATCAAACTTAAAGGAACTTATGAATAAATTATTTAAAGGTTGTGACAACTACTCTTGAGAAAAATGCAGGTGCATTCTTCATCCCAAAATGCATTACTTTGTACAGATAGCTTCCCCGCTCTGTCATAAAGGTAGTCTTATGTCTTTCTTCCTGTGCAATATTTGTCTGGTGATATCCTAAGAAACAATTAGTGAATGAATAGGCCTCATGCCCCCCTACATTCTCTAACACTTCATTTGTAAACGATGTTAGAAATGGATCATGCAGAAATGCATCATTTAGCTTCCTTAGGTCTACACAAGTCCTAATTCCCCTTATTTTCTTATCTTTCACTACCATTGGACTTATCCATTCTGATTCCATGACTGGTTCAATTATTCTGGCTTCTAACATTTGGTCTATCTCTTCCTTTACCTTCTCTTTGTACTTCAGATTTAGTCTATAGGGTCTCTGTCTTACTGGATTAGCATATGGTTTCAAAGGGATCTTCATTTCTCTTAGCCCACCATCTATCCCTTTCATTTCTGAAAACATGGTTGGGAATAGATCCTAATACTCACGCAGTAAGTATGCAATTTCTTCTACAGTTTCATCATTCCAATAGTCTCCTATCTACGCAAACTTTGGATTATCTTATGTCCCACTATTTACCTTTCGTGTCTTTAGTGGTTTTTCATATGCAATAGATTCAAGATCTAGTCCTTTACTGTGCATTCCTCCTTAGTTTCAGGTACTTGTGTATTCCTTGGATCTTCCTCATCTAGTTTGTCTTTAGCAACATTATAGAATTTCAGTAATTCATGAATAGTCATAGAAGCTATGTGCGCACTACACATAGGTACTACCTCCATTGGTCCTTCTTCTAAAAATATATTGGTTCTAATGGCCTACAAAGTTGCATCTAGTAATGGAAATTCATGTTCAAATGTAAATGTTACCTTAAACATTTGCATTAGTTGGTCCCAATTCGTTGTTTCTCTGCGCATTTTTAGTTCTAGGTACTAGTTCTTAGGAATTGTATCCAATGTATGTATAAACATGTGCTTTCATTCCTTTTTTAGTATTGATCTCCATATGTTTCTGCACTTCTCAACATGATATGTTGGATCACATACCCATGTATACTTCTGCACAGTATACTCCACCTCGATACCGAATCTAACTTGCATCAATCTTCTACATCGTTTCCAGTATTATATTCCTTCTTTGTGTGCAGCCCACCATATGGCTAGAGTGGCCTTCAAGACAACATCTAATGCCATCAATCTTTATTGTTTGGGTATGTGCAATTCAAATTCCATTACAAAAGAATTTATATCAGTTAAATCATCATAGTTGAGAAGATTATATAACTATGTTCCAATCCAATGCAATGATTGGGGCATGCAAGCACATTGTCTAGTTGATCCTTCATGCATCCTTTGCAACCAATGTTCTATTCCTTCCTTTGAATATGGTGCACATGAGCTAATGCTTCTCCAAATTAAGGTTCCATCTTCAGTCATATTAATGTAGTCATCCATTCGCATATTCATATTTTATAGGTTATCAATTTCATTTCCTTTAGTTGGTTCTATGTACCTCTTTCCTTCTGTCGAATCCAGTGGCGCAGTAACCTTCAATTCCCCTACTTAAAATATCATTTCCATTTTCTTCAGATTAATAATTTCCTAATTTTCAAAGGCCCATTCAAGCCCCATTAGCGTTGGGTATGGTTGACTATTACCCACAATCTCATTGAATTCGAAATCTGCTACAGTGCGCACTCCATCCATATTCACAGGTACCCCTAACAATCGGCCAATTCGTCCTATCTTGTGTTGGTTTTCCAATATTAACTGGACGGGAGACTATATTAACTTGGGTTTCCCTATCATTTCCCATGTTTTCTTCAGCAAAACTTTTGCATCGTAACCCAAGTCTAAAATGACCCGGTCCATGTTATAATCCCTAATCTATGCATTGTTGACGATTAAAATTGCAATGATGAATTCCGCCCGCAAATTATTGATAAAACCCTATTAATTAATTATGCTAATAACATAATACTATTAGGTGGGACCCCCTTGTAGACTAGAGGTGCAAGATATACATATCACACATTTTTTGTTATTTTTTTTATGATGTGTATGCAGTCCTACATGGTTGACAATGCAGTCTTGGTTTCATTTTGGACATAGTAACAGGTGGATGATGCATTTCATGGAATGCTTCTGCGATTCAAGCTTTTTTTTGTTATGATGGGCATGTATTTACAATTTCTATGATTTAACCATGTCAAAAATCATCGTGATCGATTACATATCCACATATATACATGAGATATGTTAGTGATAACATAATCAAAACAAGGAAGAAAAACTATGAAAAAATATTAAAGGAAAGGAAGTTATGCTTGAGCTATGTTAAAAGGTTATATGAAAATGGAAAAGTAAAGCAATGTTGGTGTTAGTCCAAACTATTATATGGTTGGTTAGTAGCTATGCGATTTTCATTAGATTTGATTTGGGCGCATATAACATTGCAATATGTATGATGGCAGATAACTTGGCAAGGGTTAACATGTAAATGTTTGGGTGGTGCACTATGCAAAGGAATTTGTCATAGATTTCAAATCTTTGGGCATTGAATACATGGTTTAATGGATTGGTGAATGTTTGGTTGTCTTGTACTTCGAATTGAATAGGTGAGGAGATAGAAGGGACGTGCAGTAAATGCACGTCACTCCATAATCCCCCTATCATTCGTCACCCTAGCATTGTTCCTTGTTTCATTTTCGGTTAGTTGGAGGTTAAGCTCTACATTTCAGGCTCTTGGGAAGAAGAAGGCTCAACCAACTCGCCCTTTTAAGAGTTTTGTTAACAGGTATGGTTCTTTTTCTCCCCATCCATGAAATATTCTCTGTGTATGAACAAATAATGGCTCAGTAATGCTTGGATTTGTGTGTCCCTCAGAATTTCGACAGTGTAAATGTATGTTATTTCTCTTTGAGATGACTGTAAAATTGTTCATATTGCAAGCAAAAGAATTGGGTTTTGTTCAAGTGGTGCATTGACTAGTTGCTTGGTCATTTTAATATCATGATGGGTCTCTATGGATAATAAGTAAAGTGGTACATATCGCTCTGTATTAATGGTGGAGGGTTTGGTTCTATGTATTATCGTCAGTTGTTCCCTCATGGTTATGATTGTAACCTTATCTAGTCACATTCAGATTGCCATTCGGTTGTTGTGTTATTTCTTCAAACCCAAAGTCATGGTCATGGGCTCATTCTCATTGTCTTTTCACCGAAGTATCCCAAGATCCAGTCTTCGGGTGGCCATAACATTATCATGCATTGTATGGTTGCGGGGTGATATAAGTTATACCTCGACATTATGCGTCCTCACTGGTATTGTTGTCAAGTGGTTCAGCTCTTAAGGAAGTGGACAGATAAGGTTATATATTTGTGTGTCCTTTTAATAATTTTCATTGTTCAAATAACTTCACCTCTCCTTTGCAAGTGATAAACACATTATGTGCACTGACGTTTTACCCTACCCATCCTTGCTTTCCTCAGTGGCTAGCTATGGGTTCCATTGCTCAGACTGGAAGTAATAAGAAGACTCTATGGATTACTGGTGTGTCTATATCGAAAAGTATTTTTTCATGTGGATGATAAGTCTTTGAAGACCCCCAATTATTTGTGTTATTGTTAAAATATGAACACGATCTTGATTGTCTCCCTGCATTTCTTTTCGACAGAGCCCAATTTTAATCTCCAACTGTCTTTGCTCCCTTCAGGAATCTTCTTGGTTTTCAAATATTGGTTTATCAGTGGAATGGTTATGGAGGTTTTTTCGTCGAGTACCTATCTCGTGTTTCTATGATTCAATTGGTAGAACAGCTACAATTAGGAACGGGCAATTATAGACAGTCGAGAACTGTCTCCTTTCATTATGGTGTTTTTTTTACTAGCGTGGTCTTGATTTAAATTGGAAACACTTGTGTGTGTTGCTAGGACCGATCAGGGTTATTTCTAATTGTGGAAATGGTGACTGTGTGTAATTGGTTATGTTCACTTTGCATATATTATTGAATCATTGTACAGATTATCATTGGTTATATCAACAGTGAGAAGGCTCGGGTTTTATGTTGACTATGTTTTCATTGCAACACCTTGTTGATTAATATGTTAAAGACTGCATGTAATCGGGCATATTTTAGAATTCTATTCGTATTTGAAAAGGGACCTATGTATATTTTAACTTGGCCCGATTGTGAATTGTTAGAAAGTTTGTTTTGGTTATGATTTATGGTTACACAGACTATTATGAATTGAGGAAGTTTGGGAAATTTAAATATTAAAGCAAACAATTTGATACACGGTAATGTTGGTGTGGTGTTGGTGTTTTTTTGGATTGATTCTAGTACATAGTTATGATTATTAATTAATTAATTTGTTTTATGAATAGTATCCATTAACTTCCCTACCATTCTCTGACTTTTTCACACATTTTGAATCCCCTCACATTCCTAGATTCAATTTGCACGCCCTATTCTTAAAATTAAATTATAATTAAATGGAAACTATGTATTATAACAATTAAAGGATGACACAAAGATGGGTTACAGCTGATATGTTTTGTTATTACAACACATTTGATTGTTTAATGATTTTTTGAGCAGTAATCGTGATCTAATCCCTTTCATTTTATCATTTTTCGCTCAATACAACCTCCTCAGATATCCAGAACCCTTATTCACCCCCTGCTCATTGACAAGTATTAAACAGTTTTTATGGATTGGATTGCATGGGTCTGATGTGTTATTGAGCCAAAACTTGTTTCATATTTAAAGATATGTCATGTATGATTTGCTTAAGAATATATTTTCTAATCAATAATGCATACATGAATGAGCTTCTTCAGCAGAGGAATCCATGGTCGGAATAACAAGGGAAGAGGAAATTGGAACAAGGGCCCTAGAAGGCCAAGGTTTTAGATACATTTTGATGCAGATCCAAAAGAGTTGAACAATCTCTTCCAAGATGGATTTTTCAACTGGATTGGACAAGGGGTAGTCGAAGCTAGGCTAGAAAGGCCTCCCTTCAAACCCCATCATGTCCCTGGTATCCCAGTTCCCCCTCATATCTCATTGTAACCTGAAGTCCCTGAAAATGACG
This sequence comes from Picea mariana, assembly GCA_032191745.1. Taxonomy (NCBI): domain Eukaryota; kingdom Viridiplantae; phylum Streptophyta; class Pinopsida; order Pinales; family Pinaceae; genus Picea; species Picea mariana. Next base: position 190,483 of record JASDQU010101388.1, read on the forward strand.
GATGGAAATATAGTGTTCATCCAGTAGTCTCCCAACATCGTGGCTGGCCCAATTTGTCTCTACCTGCTCCTCCTCCATCGGTTAACCCAATTGTCTAAGTTTCCCCTGCACACTCACCTGTACAATATTCCCATGCAAGCAAGAGGCTCAAAACTGAAACCCATTGTTGGAACACATACAATTCTTAATTTTTGAGCTTTATATTCTTCACCTCATGAAAATATAATCTTTCCCAAAGAAAATGATGACTTAGAAAACAACTTTCTAATTTTAAATCAAATTCATTGTTGACGCACATGATGTCCGACATTGATAAATTTTTTCCATTTGATCGAACAATCCTAATACCTCAGGAGCTTTGGAGCCACCTAATTTTTAAAGAGGTAAGTCTCTAACGGTCACTTCGGAGCTCCACGCTTCAGATGTTGCAACAAGTATTAACAATAAAAACCACGAAGCTCCAGAACTTGAAAGTGACTGCCCATTGGTATTTCCTAAACCTTTTTAAAAAGGGCACAAGTCATAAGACACGTGTACCTTCCAAGTCTTTCTCGAGTTCATACTTGGCACCTCCCTTTCCTCGACACGTCATTGTGGGAAATGATCCTTTGGGATTCTAACAAATAACTAATTCACAAATCACCGAAGTATCAAAATGTCGAAGTATTAAATGCTAATTAATTAGGTTAATCCTGATCAAGAGATCATCAATGAATTCGCACTTCGGAGTTTGGATGCTTACCCTGTATCGTATTCTAAAATATTTGTAGTCTGAATTTTCGAAATGATTAAAGTTAAGTATGATCAATTAATACTTTTACTAGATAATTAATCACTTCACAATTTCGAGTTGTGGGAATTTCCTCTCAAGCTATATTTAAAGTTCATAAAGTATGAACTCCCGAAACACTCGAAATTGACACACCTTCTTAAACATTATTAATTAAGAGTTTAAAAGAGATTATCCAGGGATTAACCTTCGCATATTTGAGATTCAGAAAATTCTCACTATGTCACATCTATAACTCCAAAACACAAACTATTGAATATTGATGGCATTTATGACTAATTTAGGGAAATGATTCAAAACATGGATTGTGGATCTCCATGTAGACATTCCTATTAAAACTAATAAATTTTTTGTCAGTGAAGTTATACAAAAGTTAATGTATCTAATTTGAATAAAAGAACTTGAATTTCAAATTCATTTTCATATTTCGCAATTAGCAAGCTTTTATCAGTTTGAAAAGCTCACAGGTTTTCTCTGCAACAGGTAACCTCACTCGATTTCTTAGAGACTATGGCACCAAGGAAAATGATGAAAAATATTGAGGTGGTTGGTGAAGATTCAAACCCAAACACGGACGATCTGTCAGACACCACACTGAGAGCCATGGACATAGTTAAATCTTGGACGCAGGTGTTCGAGGTTCTAGAACAAGAAATCATCAATTGTCCTGAGGACTTTGTTGAAGAAGAAGACGATGCTTATGCCGCTAAAATCGGACGTATAGCACAGTCAAAACTACACAAAATACCAGCACGGTCGAGACTCATGCCTTATAATGACATGATAAGTTGGGGCTTAGAGCATGTTGACATCCATACCAGGAGAATTTTCATCCATCAGAGGGTTGTCGTCGGCTCCTTCTGACCAGAACATATGCAAGTAATGTACAAAATATCCCCTAATCCTAAATATGTATTCAATGTTGCATTCATTCTGGATTTCAAGCAAAAGGAGTGCATTCAATATGCCAGGAGTTGTCCCGAGATAATCAAGTTTTGGTGGAGGAACCCAGAGAAATTCAAAACTGACGCTCATGGTACATATGCCACAACATCAATGGATGTTCCCATGGTGTATGTAGCCCTGATTCTATCTTGATTGTTAGGAAAGAATATTCCCACGCATTTCTCAGTGGAATGGGTATCCATCATGCATGAGGTAGCAAATGGTTTTACTTTCAATTGGTCCAAAATGTTGTCTAATAACTTGGCCAAAGAGATTGTAGAATATAAAACAGCAAATTCAAAGGGACAACCCACCCCCTTCTACATGTCAGCATATATCATGGACGCCATTTGTTTCATGACGCCTTTCCCCTTGATGAATTGGAGATGGACTCTGGCCAGTGTCGAGCCCATTCATTTCTACCATTCCAAGTTATGGGAAGAAAAATTCAAGGATTTATTTTATAAAATTTGTCACAATGTGGTGATTCCAGTCCATATAGCCCTATATGGCCACCCACCTCCTCGAATTTCAAACCGGATTATGGGGAATCTGGGTAAGCTAGAAGATTGGTTTATTGAGGAGAAATTATCCTATATAATAGTTTTTGGATGCTCGATCCCTCCCCATGCTCTTCCATGATTCTTATCAGACCAGCTAGTATTCAGAGAAGTGGCTTACCAGACAGTAACAGGAGGCATCAGCAAGGACTTTAAGGAAGCACAGAAAAAAGTATGGCCAACGTTCCCCATTCAGGTTGGTATGTTCTCATTACTAAATTTCGGTCACTCCAAAGTGAAGGATGCAGCTCTGAATGATGTCAACTTGGTTGACATCGAATTCAAAAGACACGACCCACACAAAATTGTAGAAAACCACATGCCCTAATTCAACATGAAAATATATGTGCACGAAAGCTCCCTGTATGACGAAATATTCAGAGAATTTAAGTCTTATGAGGAGGTACAGAACAGGTTCCAAACATTTCCCCCATATCAACAAGGTGGTTTTATCAGCTTTCAAAAGCACAGGCGGAACAGCCTATCGAAGATACTACAAGGGGAGAAAGTAGTCACTCCCCCTTCTCAGGAAGCCAAGTCAACAAGTTCTGAGGCCAGTCTTTCTGGAAAGCTCAATGTTGAGGAAACCCCTAAGGGCTCAGAGTTATTGACACAGAAATTAGATGCATCATGGTCAAGCCCCAGGAAAAATCCCAATTCGAGGCTTTCTTGAAGTAGGGGAAAAATGTGTCTCCTTCATCACCAACTACCCCTGCTAACACCTCAAATGTATCAGAACCACAGTAGACTATGGATATTGGCACTCATATTACATCGTTGACACCTATGAAATCCATATTTGGGACCCCTCACCCCAAACACAAATTCATGAATGATCTTACCCCCATCTCGCCTGAAGAAATACCTCCTTCGGATTTCTTTTTTAGAAGAAAACAGAAGGCCATCGTCAAAAGAGAATCACACCATAAATACAGTGTAATAACTAAAAGGTAGGTGATGTTGTATCATGGAAATGATCGCGATGATCCAGAATTGGCGAAAGAAGTTGCAGGTTCATTGGGTGCCTTTACCACTGCAAATTAATGGTCTGTGGAAAATTTGGCAAAGAAACTACGATAGAAGAGCTTATTGGTGGGGAAGTTGCAAGATAAAATAATGTCCATGGAACAGATTTTAAGGAATAATATGAGCCAAGACTTTGAGAAAATCAAAGCTCATTACCAACATCAAATCCAACAGTTGAAGCCTAACCTCGAAGAGCTCCATCGAAATTCACAGGCCAACCGAGGATTGGTCACTTAACGTGATGAATTGACAGGGAAATTTCAAGGCAGATTAGACCTGACTGAAGGTACCTCAGTAGATATATTAGCCTTCCAAACTCAATCACTGGAAATAAACAAAAAATTGGAAATGGCCCAGCGAGACCTTTTTATGAAGATTGACGCCATCCAGAAGTGCTACCAAGTAGTAGATATTTCTATGAAGGGAATATATGACAAATAAAGATAGGCTCGCTTAGCCCATGCTAAGTTTCAAGAAGCCATCATATTGACATAGAAAGATAATGTCCCTGATTTTCCTCAACTTTCTCCTTCTGAACAAATAAGAGGTGATATGGCTCTAAAGGTCTAGGAAACAAATCTAGCAGAAAGCAAAAGATTTTACAAAGAGGTAAAAGAGGCTTGTCGAGAAGCATTATCATCATTAGGAAAAAATATAATTGATTTTGAAGGTAGTAATATCACGGAATCCCTGGGGAAAATTGATATAGAAATGAATCAGAAGAATTCCAGAAAGAGAAAAGAAGAAACTATGGCATCCATTCAAAAAATGAGCCAGATTAATTGTCTTAAAATCAATAAATGGCTAGTAAATCCGAGTTCACAATTCCAGGCCATAGCTCAAGAGGTGACAAGGATCCAGGAAAAGTTGCCTCGGGTAGAGAGGAAGTTATTTACTTTTGAGGCAAACAAAACAATCGAGCCCTCAAGGTTGGTGGTGGAATTATTAGGTAGATGCAACCAATGCATTAAACATGGAAAAGCAAGCACAGTTGGGAGCAGGTAAGATATGTCATTGCATTACTGAACATAGTTGGAGGGACAGGTGGCAACAAAACTAAACGGTTAAGACAGTATGATGAATTATTATGGTAGCCAATATGACATCTATATTCACCCTAAAGGAAAGGAAACGTTTATGCCAGCAGACGAAGAGACAGAGGGGAATACCAATGAAACTCATTAGATTTTACATAGTGTTGTCTTATTTTAGATATGTGTTATTTTATTTAAATATTGTAAGAAGTCCAACCGTTTTGAGTTGTGACAGATTTTGTATAAGTAAATAAATTCAATACCTATCCATGGCTTCTTCTTGTCGGATGTGATAGAGAAAACTCTCCTTTTGTGAGTATTAATACAAGTTTAGACATAGATTTTGATTCTCGTTCAGTTTGAGTTGTGGGTTTCTCACGTATTTCCATATCACTGAATTTCCTTATGTAATTCCTTGATAAGTGATTGATTGCAATTTAGTATCACAACTATTGTAATCACATTACCTCAGTAATTCATTAAGTAAGCAGTTTTTCCTTTGTAATTGCTATAAGTAATACAAGACCTGAAATCTACATGAATGACCACATTGCATATCCTATTCAAGGGTACACTCTCCATTTTTCTTCCACTGCAAACAAGGTGATATTCTTATGCAATTGATGCCTATTTTTGCTTAACATTTTTGTAAGTTTCCTTCACTCCATTTGATATTAAAATTGTGACTCAGACAATGAAATACGGCCTCTGTACTATCCTATTATTAATTTCATTTAAGGATCATTTCCTATATAACTAAAGGTATAAAAAGAACTCTTTAAAAACATTCTCTTTAAACATTCTTGATGCCTGACATTACTCTTTAAGCCTTAAGTTTAATCTCAAAAACAACATCTTTTTGGCGTTGTTGCCGAGGATGAAGAAACGAAGTTATTTTCCCTAGGAAAATGACAAGGTAAATTTCTATCTTTGATAGTGAACAAATATTGAATACACAAGTAAGGCTTATTTTTTATCTTTGACTTGGTGACTGCACCGTAGAAAAAAATGGCATTCGATCAAAAGAATACCAGAAAAAAATCCAGACAATAAACAGACCACACCAGTTTCAGATCCCAAAAAGTTGTTGAAACCGAAGGGATACCTCAAACAAACTGCTACATCAACAAGTAAGGTTTATCAACCCAAAGTTACACAATTTAATGCTAAGTTTCAGATTTAGGATCTAACTCCTAAAAAAAGTTTTAAACAAATTCATTCCACAGAGGCATCAACTAGTGAGCTTGAGGCTAAACTCAGATCTCCAAAGGTAAGGGTTCCCAAGATAAAGGTCGAGATTGACATGACCGATACTTTTACCAGTAAGAAAAACGAAACCCTTTCGATACCCATTGTTATTGATATCATGTCGGTTATCTCCTTCCCCGAAGGGAAAGTTCCAGTTACCCGAAACTCCGAAGAGTATATTTTATACCTTGATTCATCCCCTATCAGTTCTCCAGTATATACATCTTGTAAGTCTAAGGAAACCAGCCCGCATTTCCCTTTTCCCCCTCATATAGAGCTTTCGTCTCCTTGAAATATTTTTCCCGATTTCATTTCACCACACTCTGAAGTAGTCAAAAGGTCTCCACTTCAGTCCCTCAAATTTTTTGAAAATCCCCTATTTAGCCCCCGAAGTTCATCTCCTAGACTTCCAATGGCTGGTGTTGGTGGCGTCAGAGGTGGAGGAGAAGGTGGACAAGTTCAAGGAAAAACTCTACCTCCTAGAATCTTTACCAAATTAGTTGTCAAATACCTTGGTCCTCCCTACCATCCTACATGATTTGCCCAAAAATTATATGAAAAACCTACCAAAATTCATGGGAGAAGGATATCTAACTACGACTGAACACATATCCTTTTTTTATTAGTTTTCTCACATCCTTGGAATAGAACATGAGGATGTTTACTCAAGGTTGTTAGTATAAACATTTGAAGGAAAAGTGAGAACCTTGTTCAAAGGACTCCCTGTAGGTTCCATACGGTCATATGATGAACTAGGAAATGCCTTCCAAAGACAGTGGGGAGATAAGGACCATCTCTATTACTTGACTAAATTCGGGGCTTTAAGAAAAAATAATTTTGAATCAGTTCTTGAATTTACTCAAAGGTTCAACAAATTGTATAACAAAATTCCAGCTGAAGTCAAACCTTCTCAACCTGCTGCAAAAGTAACTTTTGCAGGGCCCTTTGAACCTGAATTTGCTCTCCTCTTAAGAGAAAGAAGATATTCCACTCTAGCAATAATGCAAGATGATGCCATAGAAATTGAATCTAATATGATGGCATTCGAGAAATTAAAAACTAAGGTTGAGATGGGAACCAGAGAACCTAAACGTTTTAAAGAACATGCTGGACCATCCGGGTCTGGGAAGTCCGTATAAGAGAAAATGGATGAGATGGCCAAGATAGTTAAAGATTTATCAAACAAGATATCTAGAATGGAACTAGATCAAGCCAAACCTGATACTTACATTAGAAATCAGTTCAAGAGAAACCCTAACCCCAAGATGCAATAGAGACAAATAAAAAATGAAGATCAAAAGATCCAAGCCTGTTTAAAACTGAAAATTGTATGCATAGGGATGATATGCAAAATTATGAGTTAGAAGAAGACCTGAACAACCTTAGCAATGACGATCTCAAGCCACATTTAACAAGACAAGATTACGAGAAGTCTTTAAATCTAGAATCCATTTTTAATAATGAGGAAAGAATTAATAATCTAGGAGACTCTGCTTATCAAGGGCTTGTAGACTCAATAATGGTTGAACTCCAACCGAAGTACGATTTAAGGCCCAAAGAAAAAAATCCTACAAATGTTCCACCGAAGAATATTTTGTCACGAAATAAAATGAATGAGGCAGCAGTTACTAAACCGCATACTGAAACACAAGTTGCCCAAACAAAACTAGTTGAAACAAGAGCAACGCAAACTAAAAAAAAGGAAAATACAGAAGCCCAATTTTCAACCAGAGAAATCGAAAAAACAATCGGAAGTTTCAGTTTAGAAAATGAACTTAATAAAATTAAAATCCCCATGCCCCTGGTTGAGCTTGCAAAAAATCTAATTTATAAAAAGAAAATTGCTAAAATGATAAATTTTTCTAATGTTGAATGTCACGTAGATGTTATTAATATACAAGATGAAATACCTACGATCATGTTCGGTCCACACATCGAAAACACCAAGGATTTTGTTGCTCCATTTTATATTACACTAATTGTGCACGACCATTTACTCCACAAATGCACGTTAGATTTTGGGGCCTCTCATAATTTAATGCCTAAAATTATCATGCAGAAATTGGGCCTCAAAATTACTAGACCTTATCAAGACTTATACTCATTTGATTCCAGAAAAGTTAAGTGTCTTGGCATGATTAAGGATCTGGTATTAAATCTTGCTCAGATCCCTATAAAAAGTGTCCTTATGGATGTGGACGTTGATGATGTCCCTGCCAAGTATGGTATGTTTCTATTCACATCTTGGGGGGGGGGGAGATTAGGAGGATCAGTTCAACTAGACATGACTTATGCTACGATCACAATTTTCGATGGACAATTCACATGACTATACAGAGAAACTAGACTAGCGTATACTGTAAGTGACCCACAAAATCCTAATAATTACCCAGTCTATGTTGTTGATCAAGACTTAGAAAATTGTATATTATCTATAGATGACGATTTCGAAGAATGTACAGAAGAAGAAAATAAAAAATTAGAAAAAACAAAGAAAAAAGTAAATAGTAGAGAAGGAATGTGGAAAACGTTTTTTGATGGTGCTTCATCCTATGAAGGAGCAAGGGTTGGACTGTTATTTGTAGTGCCAGGAGATGAGTACACTATTCCCTTCTCATATAGATTATAGTGGGAGGTTGATTATACAAATAGTGTATGTGAATATGAAGCTCTAGCATTAGGATTAGAAGCTGCCAGAAAGTTAAAAATTGAACATCTGATAGTTTATGGTGATGTAGAGCTCATTATGAAACAAATAAAATAGCAGTATCAATCCAAGCATCCAAGGCTAAGGTCATACATAAATTGCACCTGGGATTTGATAGAAAATTTCTTCTCATCCTTTAACATTCACTCCATTCCCAGAATGGAAAACTAGCAGGCCGATTCTTTAGCCAAAACTACAGTAACCTTTGTACCACTTATTGTCCTAAAACTGAAATATCACATAGAAATGAGACACAGGCCTTCGATCCCGAACAATGTTTAGCACTAGAAAGTATTTGAAGACGACAAACAAATCAAACAGTTCCTTGAAATGGTCGACAAGTTCTCTAAGACTCACATAGATCAGGAAAACCAGAACGATCCTATTTGGGTCATGCAGGAAGGTGAAGACCCTAAAAAATTCCAAAACAAGATTGCAAACCATCGCATGCTCGTGCTTAAGAACAATCATATCCCTGGAGGTATGATCCCCTTAGAGAGATTATTTTACCAGGATGGCATACCTTTAAAATCTACCTTACGACCTCAGCCTGAAGAGGTTGAAGATTGTAATATAGGAACTAAGGAAAATCCTAAACTGGTCAAGATATCTAAATACCTTGCAGCCCAAATGAATAATAAGTACATCGAGTTGCTTAGGAAATATAAAGATGTTTTCGCGTGGTCCTGTGATGAGATAAAAACTTATGATACCTCTGTAATTGAACACAAAATTCCTTTGAAACATGGTATCAAACCTTTTAGGAAAAAACTCAAACAAATAAATCCTATTCTCTTGTCAGTGATAGAAAAAGAATTCAAGAAGCTTCTCGATGTGAATATTATCATTCCACTCAGATATTCCGAATGGGTAGCCAATTTGGTACCCATCATAAAGAAAATTGGTGAAATAAGGCTATGTTTGGATTTCAGAAACTTAAATCGGTCGTCCCTCAAAGACAACTACCCACTACCGAAAATAATGTTCTAGAAAAATTAGTTGGAGCTAAAAAAATGTCCATGATTGATGGTTTTTTTGGATACAATCAAATTTTTCTCCATGAAGACGACAAAGAAAAGACTACATTTACCACTCCATGGGGAACTTTCATGTACAATAAAATGTCATATGGTTTGATGAACACAAGGGCCACCTTCCAAAGAGCAATGGATATAGCTTTCATTGATGAGAGATACAAATTTGTTGTTATTTATCTTGATGATATGACATTTTTTTCTAACTCTGATGCAAAACATCTACTACACCTCAAGCAAACCTTCAAAAAATGCAGAAAGTTTGGTTTGTCTCTTAATCTTAAGAAATCACATTTCGCTATGCAAGAAGGTAAGATATTGGGTCATATAGTGTCAAAGGAGGGAATCAAGATTGACCTGAAACAAGTTGAGGCTATAGACACAATTAATATTCCTAGGAACAGAAAAGAAATTCAATCTTTTTTAGGAAAGATAAACTTTTTGAGAAAATTCATTCTCAATTTTGCTAAAATAATTAAATTGATTACAGATATGTTGAATAAGGACAGCCAAGTGAAATGGACCGTCGAAGCTAAAGAATCATTTGAGCGAGTCAAGAAAGTTATAGGCAAAACACCAGTGTTAGCTTGTACAGACTACACTAAGGAATTCTTGATCTTATCTTTCACTTCTGAACATACTATCGCAGCGGTGCTCCTGCAAAAGAATGAAGAAGGCTTCGAGTAGTCGATAGCCTTTTTCAGTAAAAGTCTGAGGGATGCAGAATTAAAATATGATATACTTGAAAAACAAGCTTACGCAATGGTGAAAGCTCTCAAAGATTTTAGAACATATGTGTTGCATTCCAAAATAATTGCCTATGTGCCAACAAGCATTGTCAAAGACATCTTGGTTCAACCAGATAGTGTTGGAAAGAGATTTCGGTGGTTAGCTAAAATTCATGAGTTCGATCTAGAAGTAAAGTCGACCAAACTAGTCAAAGGACAAGGCCTTGTGAAACTGTTAGCCGAATCAAATTTCAAGGCACTCAAGATAAATCACCTAGAATCACACGGATATCTCCTAGTTATAGAGGAGCTTGATGATCAAACACATAAAATTCAGATTAAAGATAAGTTTTCTTCCTCTGTTTGGTATTGTGATATTGTTTCATATCTCCTTACCCTCCAGTGCCTGAAAGACATGACTTTGTCCAAAGCGGGAACTTTGAAGCTACACACAGTCAAATATTGTATTATTGATGGCTAGATGTAATGGAAGGATCCTCTAGGTTTATTATTGTGTTGCTTAA
>JASDQU010101388.1:221024-262563 GCA_032191745.1 Picea mariana
ATACAAGAAAATGAATATTATGGCCTAATCCTATTCAAACTCTATCCCATATGGTTACAACACCAACAGTCTTGATAAACCATTCAACAAGATTCAAGTATCGTGCTTCAATGATTACCTTCCATTGCCTAAGAATAGAAAATCAAAGAAATTAAACTCAATATCAAGCATTGGGCCAAGAAGTCCTCTCCTCCGTCCAAGGAGAGAGAGGACTACCAAGATCAACTAGAAAAATTTTCAAGAGACTCATGAAGTCTGTACAAATTACAAGTGAGCTACTAACCAAGGAAAAGGATCTTGCAGAAAAAATGCACAAATCCCATGGAAATGAGGAAAACATTGGAGATGGGAATCTCGAAGTCTCTTGCTAATTGTCAGAGATAGAAATACCAAATTATTCCACATGTAATCCCAAACCTCATAAATCATAAACCATGTCCAAGACATAACTCTTGATAACAATTGCAAAGCATCCTAGTTTTAAGACCTTCTCATGGTCTCTCATGAGCATTTCCAAGATTTATTCACAGAAGGCCCCTCGTCCTCTTCTACTACTTGCAATGACACACTCTATGAAATCCCCCCTTAGTCTTGTTGGAAGACAATAGCAAGCTAACCCATGAAATATTTGACGAAGAGGTAATCAAATCCATTTAGGACCCCAAATGGGAAAAAGGGATTGGACTGAATCTATTTAATATCCATTTCAATAGCATGTGTTGATCTATAATCAAATATGACCTATACATAATGTTAAACAATACAAAATGGAAACTAAGGATGGAGGGGAAAATAAACTCTTCCTTTCTTGCTCTAATTCCCAGAAACTGTAATCCTATCTCATTCAACATATTTAGGCCCATTTCTCTATGAAATTCCACTTAAAATATAGTAACAAAGATCATGTCAAACCACCTAGGTCCTATCTTTCCCAGTCTCATCTCAAATAAGAAGGGATGTTCCATCAAGGGGTATGGTCATCAAGAAAAAGGTATGGTCATCAAAATAAGCTACAAAATTGTCAAAGGGAAAGATCAACTACGAGTGGAAACATAAGATTGCAAAGGTTTCCATATGGTATATGAAATTTCATAAACCATATTAACCTAAATGATAATATTATCTAAATATGTAGTTTTTTTGTAAGTTAGTGCTTATATTACCTTCGGGAAATAGAATGCAAAGTACGTATCCTATGACCTAGTGCTTGGACTGCCAAAAATGGAAGTATTATCTAAATATGTTAATTCCAATAGAACAAGCATATTTTTGACTTTAAACCCTACAAAAAAAACATGAAATGTCCTAGATACACTAACATACAGGGACAAGATTCAACCATTTCATTCCCAATGTCAAGAAGGTGGCACAACTATTCATTATTCCCCCAAAAAAATTCACTATAAACATCATTATCTAGTTTAGGATGCCTTCGCCATTACCATACTTTACACCTTATTGAATTTCTAGACAATATTGCAATGGATCAAGATTCAACTAGCCCAGTGCCTACAAAACTACAACTTGAAATTCCATAGTTTTGAGTGCAATTTTAGACTTTTATAATGAGGCTTTCAAGGCAAAACCATGTTTAGAGTCTTACAAAGTCATGATTATGAAAACTGCATTGTGACTCCAACTACTTAAATTCAAAGGGATTACACAATTAACATCGAACTAAACTTCTACCCCTTGAACATAGCATTCAACCAAACAATTTCTCCAAAGAAGCACCGTGTATGAAGGGTTAAGGATATTTTCAGATTTTCAAACTCAAAAAAATATAGAGCCATGACATCAACACCTCAAACCAAAAAATATTGTTGGGATTCTAACAATGACTCACTCAAACCATTTTCAAATAGCCAAAATATTTACCTATTACCATTGAGCCCAGTCAAATGATCTAAAAGATTCTTGATTCCTTACTGCAATATTTCTGATGTCAAAGCTACTTTGACAATTTTTGCGGGTCAAACTTCAAATAATCATGGGAATAAGGCTAGGTGAATCCATTTGGGTGCAAAAAACCAGTTATATTTTCTGCAATCCTAACCTTGGTTTTTTCAATGCAAAAAATTGGTTTGAAATTGTTTATAGATTACAATTCCAAGAAAAGATGGATAGGTAGTTGAAAAATCCACTAAATGCACAAATAGTGAACCCTTTGTGGTTGATAAACAATAGATCCATTATCAACCCACCTCAGATGTGAAATTCTTAATGTCATGAAACCAACATCAAATTATTCAGACTCGTGCAATATTCATCTCATAATTAGTCCTAACATTGTAGCATGTTGCTACCAATACGCATATACGTATATCCTTAACATTGTAGCATATTCCAACCCACTTTTACATATCATCCTATGATTAAAGTAACAACATCGCACCATTGGGGTTGATTCTTGTTGGAGTCCTCCCCAACTAAGTCACATGGGGTCAGATGAAAGTCATGGGAAACTTTGCATGATAGTTACCCTTAATACCTAGCACCTAAGATGAAGGAAGTATGCTCTATGAGTTGTATCCCCTCAAGGAATGTAGAACTTCCAACCAAAAAAATCTTAGTCGTGACACCGAAACAATCCACAAAACATGCAAAAGCATCAAACATGTACAATATTGAAGAGAGGGAAAGCATTAACACATCATCTAGGTGCTTACGACATAAAACCTACTTTTTTATTGGCAAAAACTTTACACCCATGTTGTGCCTCATGATTAATCATCAAGATGGGTTGCATTGTAAATTGAGATCTCCAGAAAGGAAAACATCCATTTATTAGGCGCTTTTGGTAGGAAGGTGGAAAAAAAGAAAAATGGCCTCACAATTAGAGATGTTTAATCAACAAGAAACGACAATAGAACCCATCTCGATGAATTCTAACATTATGTAAGAACAATTGCAAAATTCTTAGATGCTTTCTTCTCGGTTATGGTTTTGTAATGTCCCTTTCCAAATTATCATTCTAGGAGGATAAATTAGTGGTCTATCTGATTCTCCTAGGCCATGGTCAATTAGAAAGGGGATTACTTTGATTATTTGATGTCAATGGGGAGAAAAAGGTTATATTTCTAAAGATACATTAAATAATTAAGTTAAAAGGATTATAAAGTGACTTTGAGATTAATATTTAAGCAATCCTTATTATGTCACTTTAATTATTTAAGTAAAAGGGTAAAAAGGTAAAAGGGTCATCCAAAAGGGTAAATAGGTCATCAAAGCAACTGAGAGGGATAAAAGAAATATGAGATCTCATTCTCTCATTATGTTGATGATTATTTTGATTTGACTTGGATAGATCTTGGTGCCTTTGGGGATTTGGAGTAAACCCTAGTTTGGATTGGTTTCGGTGGTGAGAGAGCCACCCTAGCAAATCAGGTTTTGGTGGTGAAATATTCCACCCTAGCCATCTGGTTGGGGAAACCATTCAGGTTTTCCACTTGTTTTTATTATTGAGGAAATCCAATCATCTTTGTAGTAGATCAAGGTTTGTAGAGAAAGAGTTCACTAGTGTGGAGGCTGGTTGGTTGAGTGGGTTGAATTCTTGGTGGGAGAGGTCGAGTTCTTCTTTACAGAGACCGAGTTTATTGGTTGGGATGAAATGCTTCAGGAAGAGACCGAGTTCTCTTGACACTGGGTCAAATTCATCTTGTTGAGGAGCTAAATATCCTAACAAAGCCGAGTTCCTTGTGTGTTGGTCGAGTTCCATATTCCAAGGGCCAAGTTCTTGTGATTTGAGTCAAGTTATTTCCCAAGGGGACAAGTTTCTTGTTGTGGAAGATTTATTATTACGATGGGTCGAGTTACACTTAGTTGGGGGTCGTTTTCTCCTAGGGAGTCTACCATCATTCCTGTAGAGGTCGAGTTGTGAGTGTGGGGGCAATTTCTCAATTGTGGGAGGCTGAATATTCTCTATTGGACCGAGTCTCATCATCTCGGGAATATTTTATTGTAGCTGGGATGGATTATTGTGTTGGAGCAAAGATATTTCCTGGCTAGAATGGGTTTTGGTTGTAGGAGGGACGATTTTACTTGTTGAGCTAAGATATGTGCATGTTGGAGTCGATTTTCCTTGTCTGAGGCTGCGTTTTGTTATTGGGACAGAGATTTGGCTGTTGAGGGGGCCAAGTCCCTTCCTTGGACCGAGTTATCTCTATTGGGGTCGATTTTGGTGTTGTACAAATTGTGTATTTAGAAGGGATGTTGGTTTGAACCATATGGTTTCTCATATTATGTATAGGTCAGTAGAATAATAATAAAATCATCTCTAGTATTGGTAATCTAGTTGTCATTTGTTTAATTATTTTTATAGCATTGTTGATGTTATAATTAAATTGCATTACACATAATTACTTGGCACCAAACACATGTTTACACATTGACAATAACACCAAGAAAAACCAACCAACAACCCATAAACTTAACCGATGAAACCATGAGGATCTACATTAATTTGTTAGGGTGTTAGCAAAGTGTTTGATGGAACCCCTGCATCAGAAATACATTACATGAAACAAGAAGAGGGTTATAAATTGGAAATTGAGTATGACAACTAACTATTTGACAATATTTGTGACCCAAAATATCCACTAAACACATYAGTAGAAAGGATAAAATTATAACAGTAGTTCAGTGGGATATTACAAGTTCATATGATATAAACTCTTTTAGATACCTTGGGAACTACCCCAAGAAAAATTTAACTTTGGACATTAACCATCCCACAAAATAAAAGTCAATAACCCTAATTATAATACGATCTAGTTTCAGAAAGCCTCAAAACACAGATATCAAATTCGAACACATATTTTCAGTTGTAAATACACACCTGGAGGATGATGGTGCTTGAACAAGCTCTTTTCCATGGCTCAAACCCAACACATTCTTTCCATATAATTTCACAAAACTACAATTCAATAAAACAAGTATCAAGGAGTCGTGCCAAAAATTTTCACATCACATCAAACAAGTGATTTCTTTTGTCGGCACTAGAAATTATCATAAAGTAGAAACGAAAAAGAACCCTGAAAAGATACGAATTCACCCACCCCCTGTGCACCTGAATTTCACGATCAATTTTCCTTTGTATTCATAGAGAAATAGCATATGCACACCATGAAGATGCACACTGCCAAGAAATATGGTGTTTTATAGAATGAAAATAGTAGCAGTAAGCCTTTAGCATTGACTCTAGTCTCACAAAAAACAACCCCAACTCGTCATGAAAAACTATTGTTTGTTTATGTCCCATCCTATCGTCCACCACCACAAGAAAGAGGCCTATCTTCATGACTTTTAACAATAGAAAAATCTAGCAAGCTAGGAAATAAATCTAACTAGAGACCATGTTGGAACACATATAATCCTGAACTTTTGAGTGTTACATTCTCCACTTCCTAAAAATATAATCTTTCTCAAAGTGGTAACTCAAAAAATAAATTTCGAAATTTAAATCAAATTCATTTATGGTTAATTGGAAATAAGGAGCGTGTAAGATCCACCATTGACGAAGTTTTTTCCAATTGATCGAACGATCCTAATTCCTCCASGGTTGTGGAGCCACCTATTGGTTAAAGACGTGAATCGCTAAAGGTTGCTTCGGAGCTTCACACTTCAGGAATTTTGATAAGTCTTAACAATAAAAGTYCTAAAACCTGAAAGTGTATGTTTGTCACTTTCCTAAACCTTTGAAGGACACAAGTCATGGTACACATGTAATCTTTGAGTCTTTCCCGAGTTGACAAGTGACACCTCCCTGTTCTCGACACTTCATCTAGAATGATTTCATCTTTGACACGTCACTACGGGAGATGACCCTTCAGAAATATAACAAAGAGCTAATTCGCAAATCCATGAAGCACTAAAATGCCGAAGTATTAAATTTTAATTAAATTATGTTAATCTTAGTCAAGGGATAATTAATGACTTCACACTTCATGTTTTGGATGTTTAGCCTTCATCGTATCCTAAAATCCCTGAAGTTTGAATCTCTGAAACACTTAAAGTTAAATATGATTAATTAAGACTTAAATTAATTATCGGATAATTAATCACTTCGCAGTTTCGGGTTTCGGGGATTTTCTCTCAAGTTACATTCAAAGTTACCGAAGTCCGAACTCCCGAAGCACTTGGAATTAACACACCTTGTTAAACATGATTAATTAATATTTTAAAAGAGATTATCCCGTGATTAACCTTTCACAGATTCACGATTCGGGAAATTTCAACTTTGTTTCATCCAATACTCCCGAACATGAACCGTCGAATATTAATGACATTTATGATTAATTAACGGTAATGATTCAAACATAGAGTGTGAATCGCCAAGAATTTATTTCAGCTAAAGTTAATAAATTTTTTGTCAGTAAAGCTATACTCGAATCAATGCATCTGATGTGAATAAAAATACTTCGAGTTTGAATTTCATTTTCACCTTTCGCAAAGTAGCAAGTTTTATCTGATTGAGAAGCTCACGCAATCCCTCTGCAACAAGTAACCTTGTTCTATCTTTTGATATCATGGCACCATGGAAGATTATGAAGAAGACTGACGTAGTTGGTGAGGGTTCCAATCCGAATGCTGACGTTATGACAAATACCACACAGCGATCCATAGACACTGTAAAATCTTGGACACATGTGTTCGAGGTTCTGGAGCATGAGATTATAAACTGTCCAGAAGATTCTGGTGAGGAAGTAGACGACACTAATGAAGCTAAACTCAGATACGTAGCTCAGTCAGAGCTACACAAGGTAGTTGTGTGGCTGAGAATCATGCCCTATAACAACGTGATAGGTTGGGCCTTGGAGAACATTGACATCCAAACCAGTTGCATCACCAACCACCAGAAAGTTGTCGTTGGCTCGTTCCGACCGAAACACATCCAAGTAATGTATAAGATATCTCTCGAGCCTAAATATACTTGCAATACTGCATTTGTGTTAGAGTTCGAGCAACAGGGATGCATACATTATGACAAGAGTTATCCCAATATAATCAAGTCATGGTGGGGGCACCTAGAGAAGTTCAGGGTTGACACTCATGGCGTGTACGCCACAGAAACGTTAGACACTCACATGATTTACGTAGCTATGATTCTCTGTAGACTATTTAGGAAGAATAGTCCTACTCATTTCCCGATGGAATGGGTGTTGATCATGCACGAGGTGGTCAAGGGATACACATTTAATTGGGCCAAAATTCTATCGGACAACTTGGCCAAAGAAATCACCAAGTACAAATTGGCTAAATCAAAGGGGAAACCCTCCCCTTTCTATATGTCTCCATATATCATGGATGTTATATGATTCATAACCCCTTTCCCACTAATGAATTGAAGTTGGACCCCAACCAGTGCAGAACCTATTCACTTCTACCAATCCAAATTGTGGGAGGACAAGGCCAAAGATTTCTTTTATGAAATTTGTCACAATGTAGTGGTCCATGTCCATATAGCTTTATATGGTTTCCCACCCCCTTGAATTTCAGACAGAATCATGGGAAATTTGGGCAAACTAGAAGATTGGTTCATTGAAGAAAACTTCTCTTATATCAGGGTTTTCGGATGCTCAATCCCTCCCCATGCTCTCCCGATATTTTTACCAGACCGGCTAGTATGCCGAGAAGTAGCTTATTAAATGATGACAGGGGGCATCAATAAGGAACTGAAAGAATCCCATAAAAAGGTATGGCCTACCTTCCCTCTCCATGTTGGTATGTTTTCACTATTAGACTTTGGTCATTCCAAAGTGGAGGATGTAGCTTTGGAGGATGTCAAGTTGGTTGACATCGAATTTAAAAGGCATGACCCACAAAAAATCGTGGAGAACCACCTGGTCGAATACAACTTGAAAAAATATGTGCATGAAAACTCTCCACGTGATGAAATGTTCAGGGGAGTTAGGTCTTACGAGAAGGTATTGAACAAGTTCCAAACCTTGTCCCCAGATCAACAGACTAGTTTCCTTAGTTTCCAAAGACACATGCGAAACAACTTGTCGAAAATACTACAAGGAGAATCGATAGTTTCTCCTCCTACATAGGAATCCATACCTCCAGGTTTTGAATCAAAGAACTTTGGTAAACAAGATACTTAGGAAACCCCAAAGTTTTCTGAAGTTTTGACTCAGGAATTGAAAGCTTCATTATCAAGTCCACTAGGCCCTCAGGCAACGGCTCAGCTCGAAGCCTTCCTAAAGAAAGGGTAGGATAAACCTCCTTCGACACCAACCACACCTGCTACCAATACAACAGAACAACAACCGTCTACGGATATCGGTGCTCCTATTACTTCATTGACACCTTTGCAATCTAGTTTCGGGAATCCTAGTTCCGAAGTCATTTATGTGGGTGATCTTACCCCAATCTTTCCTAAAGAGATGCCTCCTTTAGAATTCTTCTTCGGAAAGAAACAGAGGTCCATAGTAAAACGAGAAACACAGCAAAATGACGGGGTAGTGACCAAAAGAAAAAGGATGTTATATGATGGAAATAATTGTGACGATTTAGAATTCATGAAGGAAGTTGCGGGTTCATTGGGCGTCTTTTCCACGACAAATCAATGGTCAGTGGAGAACTTGGCAGAGAAACTAAGACAGAAAATCTTATTGGTGGGGTAGTTGCAACATCAAAAACTGACCATGGAGAAAACTGTAAAGAATAATATGAGCCGAGACTTTAAACAAATCAGAGCTTATGACTAGAATCAAATCCAACAACTATGAACTAACCTCGATGAGATCCATCAAAATTCACAGGTTGACAAAGGATTGATCACACAACGAGATGAGTTAATAAAGTAATTGCAAGCCAGATTAGACTTGACTGAAGGTACGTTAGTAGAGATATCAACTTTTTAGACTAAAGCACTCTAGGTAAATGAAAAACTGGAAATGGTCCAGCTAAATATTTTCATGAAGGTTGATGCCATCCAGAAATGCTACCAGGCAGTAGATATTTCCCTAAAGGATATCTATATTAAGGAAGGAGAAGCTCACCCAGCCTGAGCTAAGTTTTAGGAGGCCATCATATTGGCACAGAAAGACAACATCCCCAACTTTCCTCAGCTTTCCCCTTTTGAACAAATAAGAGGTGATCTAGCTCTGAAGGTATGGGAAAATAAGTTAGCAGAGAGCAAGAGATTGGCCTGGGAAGTGAAAGACACTTGTCAAGAAGCGTTATCATCCTTAGACAAAAAACTGATTGATTTTGAAAGAAGCAGTATTGCGGAGGCCTTGGGACAAATCAATATTGCAATGAACTAGCATAATTCTAAAAAGAACAAAGAAGAAACTATGGCAGCCATTCGAGAAATGAGCCAGATTGACCTCCTTAAGATAAATAAATGGCTAGTGAACCCAAGTTCACAGTCTCGGGCCATAACTCAGGAGGTAAAAAGGATACAAGGGAATCTACCTCAAGTAGAAAGGAAATTATACACCTTTGATGTAAATGAAACTATTGAGCCATCTAGGTTGGTGGTACAATTTTTAAATCGATGCAACGAATGCATTTAGCATAGAAAAACAAGCACAGTGTGAGCAAGTAAGAAAAGGTCATTTGCATTACTGAACGTGGATGGAGGGATAGATGGAGACAAGACTACAACGACTAAGATATTATGCCAAATCGTTAGAAAGACCAGAAGACAAATGTGTCTGGCCTAAAGGAATCAGGAAAGGGAGCGTTTTTGCCAACAGACGAAGAGATGGAAGGGATTGCCAACAAAGCTCATCATTCTCTATGCATTGTTTTATTATTTCAAATATTTTCTATTTTTAATTATAATAAGTCCAATCGTTTTGAGTTGTGACGATTTGTATATATACATAGATCTCAGATCTATCAAGGGCTTCTTATTGCCAAATGTAATAGAGAAAACTCTCCTTATTGAGTATTAATACAAGTGCAGATAGAGAGTCCAAATTTTGTTCAACTTGGCTTATGTGTTTCTTTTGTTTTTCCATATCTCAACATTTCCTTATGAAAGGAAATTATACACCTTTGATGTAAATGAAACTAT
Source organism: Picea mariana (assembly GCA_032191745.1). Taxonomy (NCBI): domain Eukaryota; kingdom Viridiplantae; phylum Streptophyta; class Pinopsida; order Pinales; family Pinaceae; genus Picea; species Picea mariana. Next base: position 231,055 of record JASDQU010101388.1, read on the forward strand.
TGAGCCATTTAGGTTGGTGGTAGAATTTTTAAATTGATGCAACCAATGCATTCAGCATAGAAAAACAAGCACAATGTGAGCAGGTAAGAAAAGGTCATTTGCATTACTGAACATGGATGGAGGGACAAATGGCAACAGGACTGCAACGGCTAAGATATTATGCTAAATCGTTAGAAAGACCATAAGACAGATGTGTTCGGCCTAAAGGAATCAGGAAAGGGAGCATTTTTGCCAGCAGACGAAGAGATGGAAGGGATTTCCAACGAAGCTCATCATTCTCTATGCATTGTTTTATTATTTCAAATATTTTCTATTTTTAATTATAAGAAGTCCAACAATTTTGAGTTGTGACAATTTGTATAAAATACATAGATATCAAATCTATCAAGGGTTGCTTCTTGCCAAATTTAATAGAGAAAATTCTCCTTATTGAGTATTAATACAAGTGCAGACAGAGATTCCAAATTTTGTTCATCTTGGGTTATGTGTTTCTTCTGTTTTTCCATATCTCAACATTTCCTTATGCAATTCCTTGATAAATTTTTAATTGCAATTTAGTACCACAAGTATTGTAATATTATTATATAAGTGATTCGTTAAGTAAGTAGTTTTTCCTCTATGTTTGCTTTGAGTAAAACAAGACCTGCAAGCTGTGTGGATTACTTTATCTTATACTCTATTCAAGGGTACGCTATCTATTTTCTTCCACTACAACAAGGTGATACTCTTCATCAATTGATGCCTTGCTTTGTTTAACAGTTTTGTATTTTTTCTCTCACACCATTTGATATTACAATTTCGACTCAGACACGAAATACGGCCTCTGTGCTGCCATACTGTTAGTTTCATTTAAGGAATTCTTCTCATATAACTAAGGTAGAAAAAGAAATCTTTAAAAACATTATATTCAAACTTTCTTGATGTCTGACATTACTCTTTCAGCCTTAAGTCTAATCTCGGGAACAACATTGTTTTTGCACCATTGTCGGGGACGAAGAAACGAAGTTATTTTTCCCTGGGAAAATGACTAGGTAAGATTCTATCTTTGATAGTGAATAAAGATTGAATACACAAGTAAGGATTATTTTTATCTTTCACTTGGTGACTCCACCACAGATAAATTGGCATTCGGTCGAAATAATACTAGAAAGAATCCAGACGATAAGCAGACCACACCTATATCAGATCCCGAAAGGTTGTTGAAACCAAAGAGATACCTCAAATCGACTACTGCATCAGCAGGTAAAATATATCAACCCAAAGTTACACAAGTTAATGCTAAGGTTCTGATTGAAGAACTAACCCTTGAAGAGAATTTTAAACAAACACCCTCTGTGGAGCTATCAACTAGTAAACCCGAGGCTAGGCTTGAGGATCCAGAAATAAATGTACCCAAGATAAAGATTGAGATTGGCTCAACTGATACTCTTAACGACCAGGACAAAAGATCCCTCACTATACTCGTTGTTGTTAATACTCTGTCGACCTCATCCTTGCCCAAGGTAAAGGTTTCAGTTCTCCAAAACTCTGAAGAACATATTTTATATCTTGATTCATCCCCTATCGGTTCTCCTATCTATACATCTTGTAATTCTGAGGAAACCAGTCCACATTTCCCTTTTCCTCCTCTTCTATATTTTTCATCTCCTAACAACCGTTTTCTGGAATTTCCTTCACCACATCCCGAAGAAGTTGAAAGGTCACCAGTTCGGTCCCTCAAAGTTTTTTAAAACCCTTTTTTTCCCCAAAGCACGTCCCCTAGACTTCCAATGGTTGTTGTTGGAGGAGGTGGTGTCGGAGGTGGAGGAGCAGGTGGACAAGGTCAAGGACAAACTCCACCCCCTAGAATTTTTTCCAAGGTAGCATCCAGATACGCCCCCTTGGTCATCCCTGTTGTCCTTCATGATTTTCCCAAAAATTATATGAAGAACTTACTAAAATTTATGGGAGAAGGAGATTTAACCACAATCGAGCACACAACCTTTTTTGATCAATTCGTTGATATCCTTGGGATCGAAAATGAATATGTTTCTTCAAGGATTTTAGTACAAACATTCGAAGGACAAGTAAGAACCTAGTTTTGAGGTCTCCCTGTAGGATCCCTACGGTCATATGATGATCTAGAAAACGCATTTTTAAGACAGTGGAGAGAAAATAAATACCACCTCTATTATTTGACTGAATTTGGGGCTTTAAGAAAAAGGAATTTTGAGTTGGTTCTTGAATTTACTCATAGGTTCAAAAAATTGTACAATAAGATCCCASTYGAAGTTAAACCCTCTCAACTTGCGGCAAAGGTAACTTTTGTAGGGGATTTTGAACCCAACTTTGCCCTCCTCTTAAGAGAAAGAAGATCTRCCACTCTAGAAGGAATGCAAGGTGATGTCATAGAAGTTGAATCAAATATGATGGCATCCGGTAAATTAAAATCCAAAGTTGAGATGGGAACTAGAGAACCTAGGCGTTTCAAAGAACAGGCAGGGCCATCTGGATCTGGCAAGTCTGCGGAAGAAAAAATGRATGAGATGGCTAAAATAATTAAAGACTTATCAAACAAAATATCCAGGATGGAGTTAGACCAAACCAAACCTTATTTGTTCGTTAAAAAACAATTCAGRAGAAACCCTAACCCCCCATATGCAACAAAGACAGGTGAAAATAAAGATCAAAAGATCTAAGCCCCTTTTAAAACTAAAAACTTTATGCAGAGGGATGACATGAAAAATTATGAAGAGTTATAAGATGATCTAAACAACCTTAGTGATGATGACCTGGAGCCTCATTTAACTAGACATGATTATGAAAAGTCTCTAGACCTAGAACCCATGTTTAATAATGAGGAACGTATAAACAATCTGGGAGAATCTGCATATAAAGGACTCGTTGACTCAATAATGATCGAACTCCAACAGAAGTACAATTTTAAGGCCCAGATAAACAAATCCTACAAATGTTCCACCAAAAAATATTTTATCGAGAAATAAAGCGAATGAGGCAGTTGTTACTAAACCACTAGTTGAAACACAGGTTTCCCGAACAAAAATAGTTGAGACAAGAGAAACACAAACTAAGAAAATAGAGAATATAGAAGCACACGCTCCAACCAGAGAAATCGAAAAAACAACTAGAGGTTTCAGTTTATAAAATGAACTTAATAAAATTAAAATCCCCATACCCCTGGTTAAGCTTGCCAAAAATCTGATTTATAAAAAACATATTGCTAAAATGATAGATTTTTCTGATGTTGGATGTCACGCAGATGTTATAAATTTACAAGATGAAAGACCTACAATCATGTTTGGTCCGCACATCGAAAATACTAAGGATTTTGTTACTCTGTTTTATATTATATTAACTGTGCATGACCACTTACTCCACAACTACATGTTAGATTCTGGGGGCTCTCATAATATAATGCCTAAATATCATGGAAAAATTGGGCCTCAAAATCACCAGACCTTATCAAGACTTATACTCCTTTGATTCCAGAAAAGTTAAGTGTCTTGGCATGATTAAAGATTTGGTAGTAAATATTGCATCGATCCATGTAAAAAGTGTCCTCATGGATGTAGTCATCATTGACGTCCCTGCCAAGTATGACATGTTGTTATCCAGGTCTTGGGGCACCAAATTAGGAGGATCACTTCAGCTAGACATGACTTATGCTACGATCCCAATTTTCGGTGGGCAATTTACTCGACTTTACAGAGAGACTAGACTGGCATATACTGTAAGTGACCCCCAAAACCAAAACAATTAACCAGTCTACGTTGCCGATTAGGATTTAGGAAATTGTATATTATCAATAGATGATGGTTTCGAAATATGTACAGAAGAAGAAAATAGAAAAATAGAAAAAACAAAGAAAAGTGTAAATAGTAGAGGAGTATGGGAAAAAAAAATTGGTGGCGCTTCATCCTGGGAAGGGGAAGGGGTTGGAGTGTTATTTGTAGAGACATGAGATGAGTACGTTATCCTATTTTCATACAGATTACAGTGGGATATTGATTATACAAATAGTGTCTGTGAGTATGAAGCTCTAGTCTTAGGATTAGAGGTTGCCAAAAAGTTAAAAATTGAACATCTAATAGTTTTTGGTGATGCAGAGCTTATCGTGAAACAAATAAAGAAGCAATATCAATCTAAAAACCCAAGGCTAAGATCATACAGAAATTGTGCCTGGAATTTGATAGAGAACTTTTTCTCGTCCTTTGACATTCACTACATTTCCAGAATGGAAAATCAGCAGGTAGACTCTTTATCCAAAGATGTGGTGACCTTTGTACCACCTATTGTCCTAAAATTGAAGTATCGTATTGAAATGAGTCACAGAACTTTGATCCAAAATAATGTTCAGCACTAGCAAGTCTTTGAAGATGACGAACAAATTAAATAGTTCCTTGAAATGGTTGATGAGTTCTCTGAGACTCATATAGATCAGGAAACTAGAACGATCCTATCTGGGTCATGTAGGAAGGTGAAGATCCTGAAAAGTTCTAGGATAAGATCGGAAATCATTGAATGCATGTTCTTAAGAACAATCAGATCCCCAGAGGTATGATACCCTTGGAGAGATTGTTTGACCAAGATGACATACCCTTAAWATCTACCTTACGACCTCAACCCGAAGAGGTTGAAGACTGTAATATAGGAACTAAAGAGGATCCTAAACTAGTCAAGATATMTAAATACCTTCCAGCCCAAATGAAAAATAAGTACGTTGAGTTGCTTAAACAGTATAAAGACRTCTTTGCATGGTCCTATGACGATATAAAAACTTACGATACCTCTGTAATTGAACATAAGATTCCTTTGAAGCATGGTATCAAACCTTTTAGGCAGAAGCTAAGACAGATAAATCCTATCCTCCTACCAGTGATAGAAAGGGAATTCAAGAAGCTTCTTGATGCAAAGATTATCGTTTCGCTCAAGTATTCTGAATGAGTAGAAAATTTGGTACCCGTAAGGAAGAAAAGTGGAGAAATAAGGCTTTGTTTAGATTTCAGAAATTTAAACCGGTCATCCCTCAAAGACAACTACCCATTGCCAAAAATGGATCATGTCCTAGAAAAAGTATTTGGATCTAACATAATGTCTATGATTGATGGTTTTTCCAGATACAACCAAATTGTTGTCCGCGAAGACGACAAAGAAAAGACTACATTTACCACTCCGTGGGGAACTTTCATGTACGATAAAATGCCATTTGGTTTGATGAACGCAGGGGATACTTTCCAAAGAGAGATGGATATAGCTTTCATCGGTGAGAGAGACAAATTTGTTGTTATATACTTAGATGATCTAACAAACTTCTCCAATTCTGATGCAAAACATTTGGTTCATCTCAAACAAACCTTCGTAAATGTAGAAAATTTGGTTTGTCTCTTAACCCTAAGAAGTCACATTTTTCTATGCAAGAAAGAAAACTTCTTAGTCATATAGTTTCGAAGGATGGAATCAAGGTCGACCCTAAGCGAGTCGAGGCTATTGACACGATAAACATTCCTAGAAATAAGAAAGAAATCCAGTCTTTTTTAGGGAAGATAAATGTTTTGAGAAGATTTATCCCTAACTTCGCTAAAATTGTCAAACTAATTACAGATATGTTTAAGAAAGACAATGAAATTAAATGGACCGTCGAAGCTAAAGMATCATTCAAGCGAGTTAAGAAAGCTATAAGTGAAGCACCAGTGTTAGCTAGTCCAGACTATACTAAGGAATTCATGATCTTCTCTTTCGCATCTGAACATACTATCGCAGCGRTACTCCTGCAAAAGAAAGAATAAGTTTTCGAGCAACCGATAGCCTTTTTTAGTAGAAGTCTCAGGGACACTGAATTAAAATATAATATACTAGAAAAAAAAKCTTACACAATGGTGAAAGCTCACAAATATTTCAAGACATATGTATTGCATTCCAAAATAATCACTTATGTGCCAACAAGCGTTGTCAAAGATATCTTGGTACAACTGGACAGTGATGGTAAGAGAGGTCAGTGGTTAGCTAAAATTCAGAAGTTTGATCTAGAAGTAAAACCGACCAAGCTAGTCAAAGGCTAGGGCCTGGTGAAATTGTTAGCATAATCAAATTTCAAGGCACTCGGGATAAACCACCTGGAATCACACGGATATATCTCAGATATAGAGGAACTTGATGATCAAACCCCTACAGTCCAGATTGAAGATAAATTTTCCTCCTCTACTTGGTATCGTGATATTGTTTCGTACCTCCTTACCCTTCAGTGCTCGAGTGACATGACTCCGTCCAAAGAGAGAACGTTGAAGCTACACGCAGTTAAATATTGTATTATTGAAGGCCAACTGTACTGGAAGGATCCTCTAGGTTTCTTGTTATGTTGTTTAATAGAACTTGAAATAGAGAATGTCATAAATGAATTTCATGAAGGACTGTGTGGAGGATATCACATCTGGAGGGAAACGACCTACAATATTTTTAGAGCTAGATATTATTGGCCAAAGTTATTTACTGATGTGAATGCCAAAGTCAGAGCCTGCAACCCTTTCCAACTGTTCTCTAGTAAGAAAAATCTCCCTGCACTACCTTTAATCCCAGTCAAAGCAAAATCTCCTTTTCAATAGTGGGGTCTGGACTTCATCGGAGAAATCCATCCGTAGTCAAGTGCCCAACATAAATGGATTTTAACTGCTACCGATTACTTCACGAAATGGGTAGAGGTTATTCCAACCCAGGATGCTACTGATTCGATAGTAATAAACTTCTTGGAAGAGAACATCCTATCAAGATTCGGTTGCCCTCAAAAAATAGTCACAAACAACACCCAAGATTTCAAATCTACGACAATGGTAAATTTTTGTCAAAAATATAACATTGTGCTAGGACATTCTACAACCTATTATCCTCAAGGAAATGGGTTGGCCGAATCATCCAACAAGATCCCGATGAATATAATCAAAAAACTGTTGACAGAAAATAAGAAGGCTTGGCACGTTCACCTGAAATATGCCTTATGGGGGAACCGAATCGACACCAAGAAATCAATAGGTATGTCCCCTTTTCAAATGGTTTATGGTACTGACATTGTCCTTCCTATCAATCTTGTTCTTCCTGTGATGAAGTTGTGGCAAGATGCAAAAGAGGAGCCGAATGAAGTTACGAGGAGGATAAAAAAAATAATTGAAGTCCAACAAAACAGGGCTGAAGTAGATGACAAACTTCAAAAATACCAATATAATATGAAAGCCATCTTCGATAAAAAAGATAAATACAGTGAGTTTCTTCCTGGTGATCTAGTTTTAAAATGGGATGCTATAAAAGAGGATGTGGGAAAACATGACAAGTTCGATCATCTCTGGTTCAGACCATTCAGGATTGCAACTGCAAAGGGAAAAAATTCCTTCCTACTGAAAAATCTCAACGGAAAAAATTTTGACGCCCCTATCAACAGGCGTTATCTAAAACATTTTATGCAATAATTATGTTTCACATTACCATTGTATATACCCGTTTTTATTTCCTGTTTCAATTTGCAATTTCATTTTCTTTCATAGTTTATCTAAATTTTACTTTTTCATTGTAAATAAACCAAGTCTTATTCGATGTCATAAAAGCAAAATATAAAATATTTGTACTGCATATCATTTCTATTCTGCGAAATTTTATTACTTTTCCATTTTGTTCCCGTGCAGAATATTTACTATCAGATGAGAAATGAGGAGCTATCGAAATTCAACGCTCAATTTTCAAAACATTTGTTTTCTCTCAAAACAAGTGATTAATTAATAATTGGTTTGATTGAAAATATAAATGAAATCCGAGGTATGAACTCCTATACTTATTGTTCAAGCTAAAATTCTAAGGAAATCTTATCGGATATAAACGAGGTTCTAATCATGTAAATATAGGCACCAGATCAAGGATCAAAAAAGTATAAATCTGCAGATTAATTTTGAAGCCTTATCCAAATCAAATGAAAATAAAACAAAGATGAAATAAAAAGAAAAGAAAATGAGAAAAAAAAGGGATTAAAAAAAAAGAGGCTTGATAATAAAGAAGTGAACTTGTATGGAAATGAGTTTTTTTTGCGTCAGAATCTTTGAGTCCTTGTTCTGTTTCATTTTGCCTATCCTCGAGCTTTTACTCTAGCCTGATTTTCACTATCTATCCTTGAGCCTTCATAGAAAGAAAGAATTTTGCCTTGACTCTAAAAACTTAAAAACATATCTTTAAAACAAAATTAAGCGGAAATATTTATTGTTCCTCGAATTTTAACTTAAATAAAGTATGTTTAGGCTAATCCTGATAACTTTAGCTCTTTTAACATATTTTAACTGATTAATTCGCTCAAGGCCAATCCCTGGGAAAAAAATTCCCATAAAATCTTCCTATAGGAAAAGATGTATTGAAGATCGGGAGAGTTTCAGTTCAGAGTACAATAAAAAATTATTAACAAACCTTCACTGTAAAATTTTAAGTAGATATCATCCCTTGTATGACACATACAATTGATTTCTCCCACTTCAAAAAATATAAAAAATATAAGACAGAAGGTGAAAGGAAATTCATAAAATGATTGCCCCCATCTAGTCCAAGACAAATGGTGAAAGGAAATTTGAAATTCGACTGCCCCAATTTTGTCCAAAAGAGATTATGAAAGGAAATTCATGTAATGATTTCCCTCATCTCAATAAAATGCAAAAGTGTTAATTGAAGTGATGAAAGGAAATTCAATGGGAGATATAGATAACTTCATCGGGGTACTGAACAGGCTCATTGGCAGTGAAACAATACCTATGATATCTGTAAGGTTGTCATACACGTATATAATATACTCTTGTATCTAGTTCTCTTCCTGGTAATATTGACATTCTAAAACAAGGGATTCCCTAAATAAATTGTTAAAATTACTTAGCCTTGATGCGAACAAAATAGACCAAAGTCCGATATTTCAGTTAAAGTTGTTTTGATTATCTTAAGCAAATCTAAACTCAGTTTTAGGAAAAGGAAATTATTAATAGACTAACTTGAGATCAATAATTAAATGTGTTTTGAAGGTTTTCATAGATTCAGTTGAAGTTCATTTTTTCTCTGTATGATTTATTCCCCAAAAAATGTTTCCTAAAAATGCATGATGACTCCATTTACCCAGTAAAGGCACTTGGTCTGTTGTTATTCCACATCCCTCAGGGAGACGTGGTCCCCAGATGGAGCCTATGTTGGAACACATATAATCCTGAACTTTTGAGCTTTACATTCTCCACTTCGTGAAAATATAATCTTTCTCAAAGTGGTAACTCATAAAATAAATTTTGAAATTTAAATCAAATTAATTTTTGGTTAATCGAAAATAAGGCGTGCGTAAGATCTGTCGTTGACGAAGTTTTTTCCGATTGATCAAACGATCCTAATTCCTTTGGGATTGTGGAGTCACCTATTGGTTAAAGATGTGAATCGCTAAAGGTTACTTCGGAGCTTCGCGCTTCAGGTATTTCAATAAGTCTTAATGATAAAAGTTCTAAAACCTGAAAGTGTCTGTTCATTACTTTCCTAAACCTTTGAAGGACACGAGTCATGGTACACATACAATCTTTGAGTCTTCCCAAAATTGACACGTGACACCTCCCTGTTCTCGACACGTCATCTAGAATGATGTCATCTTCGACACATCACTACGAGAGATGACCATCAGAAATATAACAAAGAGCTAATTCACAAATCCATGAAACACTAAAATGCCTAAGTATTAAATTTTAATTAAATTAAGTTAATCTTGGTCAAGGGAATTAACAATTTCCCACTTTCGGTTTCGTACGTTTACCCTTCATTGTATCCTAAAATCCATGAAGTCTGAATCTTCGAAAAAATTAAAGTTAAATAAGATTAATTAAGACTTAAATTGATTATCGGATCATTAATCACTTTGCAATTTCGAGTTTCGGGGATTTTCTCTCGAGTTACATTCATATTTCCCGAAGTCTGAACTCCTGAAACACTTGGAATTAACACACCTTGTTAAACATGATTAATTAATATTTTAAAAGAGATTATCTCATGATTAACCTTTCGCGGATTCGCGATTTGGGAAATTTCAACTCTATTTCATCCAAAACTCTTGAACACGAACTGTCGAATATTAATGGCATCTATAATTAATGGTAATGATTCAAACGTAGAGTGCGGATCGCCAAGAAGATATTTCCATTAAATTTAATAATTTTTTCTCCAGTAAAGCTATACTTGAATCAATGCATCTGATGTGAATAAAAATACTTCGAATTTGAATTTCATTTTCACCTTTCGCAAAGTAGCAAGTTTTATCTGATTGAGAAGCTCACACAATCCCTTTGCAACATGTAACCCCATCCTGTCTCTCGATATCATGGCACCACGGAAGATGATGAAGATTGATGCGACTAGTGAGAGTTCAAATCCGAATGTGGATGTTCTGTCAGATACCACACCGCGAGCCATAGACAGTATGAAATCTTGGACACAGGTGTTCGAGGTTCTGGAGCATGAGATTATAAACTATCCAGAAGATTCTGGTGAGGAAGTAGATGACACTCATGAAGCTAAACTCATATGCGTAGCTCATTCAGAGCTACACAAGGTAGTTGCACGGCCGAGACTCATGCCCTATAAGGACATGATAGGTTGGGCCTTGGAGAACATCGACGTCCAAACTAGTTGCATCACCAACCACCAGAAAKTTTTCGTTGGCTCGTTCTGACCGGAACACCTCCAAGTAATGTATAAGCTATGTCTCGAGCCTAAATATACTTACAATATTGCATTTTTGTTAGAGTTCGAGCAAYAGGAATGCATACAATATGACAAGAGTTATCCCGATATAATCAASTCATGGTGGGGGCACCCAGAGAAGTTCAAGGCCGACGCTCATGGCRTGTACACCACAGCATCATTGGACACTCACATGATTTACGTAGCTGTGATTCTCTGTAGACTATTCAGGAAGAAGATTCCTACTCATTTCCTGGTGGAATGGGTATCAATCATRCACAAGGTGGTCAAGGGCTACACATTTAATTGGGCCAAAATTCTATCAGACAACTTGGCCGAAGAAATCACTGAGTACAAATTGGATAAATCAAAGGGGAAACCTCCCCTTTCCATATGTCTACATATATCATGGATGTTATCTGCTTCATAACCCCTTTCCCACTAATGAATTGGAGCTGGACCCCGACCAACGCAAAACCTATTCACTTCTACCACTCCAAATTGTGGGAGGATAAGGAAAAAGATTTCTTTTATGAAATCTATCACAATGTAGTGGTCCCTTTCCATATAGCTTTATATGGTTTCCCACCCCTCTAATTTCATACAGAATCATGGGAAATTTGGGCAAACTAGCAGATTGGTTCATTGAAGAAAACTTCCCTTATATCAAGGTTTTCGGATGCTCAGTCCCTCCCCATGCTCTCTCGATATTTTTACAAGACCGGCTTGTATGCTGAGAAGTATCTTATCAAACAGTGATAGGGAGCATCAACAAGGAATTGAAAGCAGCCCAAAAAAAGGTATGGCCTACCTTCCCTCTCCAGGTTGGTATGTTTTCACTATTAGACTTCAGTCATTCCAAAGTGGAGGTTGCAGCTTTGGATGATGTCAAGTTGGTTGACATCGAATTTAAAAGGCACGACCCACACAAAATTGTGGAGAACCACATGGCCCAATACAACTTGAAAAAATGTGTGCATGAAAACTCTCCACGTGATGAAATGTTCAGGGGAGTGAAGTCTTATGAGGAGGTATTGATCGGGTTCCAAACCTTGTCCCCAGATCAATAGACCAATTTCCTCAGTTTCCAAAGACACAGACAAAACAGTTTTTTGAAAATACTACAAGGAGAATTGATAGTCGCTCCTCCTACACAGGAATATGTACCTCTAGGTTTTGAATCAGGGAACTCTGGTAAACAGGATACTGAGGAAACCCCAAAGTGTTTTAAAATTTTGATTCAGGAATTGAAAGCTTCATTATCAAGTCCACTAGGCCCTCAGGCAATGGCTTAGCTCGAAGCATTCCTAATGTAAGGGTAGGATGCACCTCCTTCGACACCAGCCATACCTGCTATCAATACAGCAGAACAACAACCGTCTACGGAGATCGGTGCTCCTATTACTTCATTGACACCTTTGTAGTCTAGTTTTGAGAATCCTAGTTCCAAAGTCATTTATGTCTGTGATCTTATCCCAATCTTGCACGAAGAGATGCCTCCTTCGGACTTCTTCTTCAGCAAGAAATGGAGGGCCATAGTCAAACGAGAAACACAACAGAAAGACGAGGTAGTGACCAAAAGGAAGAGGATGTTGTATGATGGAAATAATCGCTACGATTCAGAATTCGTGAAGGAATTTGTGGGTTCATTGGGTTTGTGGGTTCATTGGGTGCCTTTGCCATGGGAAATCAATGATCAATGGAGAACTTGGTAGAGAAAATAAGACATAAAATCTTATTGGTGGGGCAGTTGCAAGATCAAGTACTGACCATGGAACAAACTGTAAAGAATAAGATGAGCCAAGAATTTGAACAAATCAGAGCTTATGACTGGCATCAAATCCAACAATTGCGAGCTAACCTCGATGAGCTCCATCGAAATTCACAGGCCGACAAAGGATTGATCACGCAACGAGATGAGTTAATAAAGAAATTGCAAGACAGGTTAGACTTGACTGAAGGTACGACAGTAGAGATATTATCTTTTCAGACTCAAACTTTGAGGAAAATGAAAAACAGAAAATGGTCCAGCAAGATATTTTCATGAAGGTTGATGCCATCCAGAAATGATACCAGGCAATAGACCTTGCCCTAAAGGATATCTATATTAAGGAAGAAGAAGCTCGCTCAACCCGAGCTAAGTTTCAGGAGGCCATCATATTGACACAGAAAGACAACGTCCCCAAATTTCCTCGGCTTTTCCCTTCTAAACAAATAAGAGGTGATCTAGATATGAAGATATGGGCTACGAATTTAGCAGAGAGCAAGAGATTAGCCTGGGAAGTGAAAGACACTTGTCAAGAAGCGTTATCATCCTTAGACAAAAAACTGATTGATTTTGAAGGAAGCAATATCACGAAGGCCCTGGGACAAATATATATTTCAATGAACCAACATAATTCTAAAAAGAACAAAGAAGAAACTCTAGAAGCCATTTGGGAAATGAGCCATATTGACCTCCTTAAGATTAATAAATGGCTAGTGAACCCAAGTTCACAGTCCCAGGCCATAACTCAGGAGGTAAAAAAGATACAAGGGAAGCTACCTCAAGTAGAAAGGAAATTATACACCTTTGAGGTAAATGAAACTATTGAGCCATTTTGGTTGGTGGTAGAATTTTTAAATCGATGCAACCAATGCATTGAGCATAGAAAAACAAGCACAGTGTGAGCAGGTAAGAAAATGTCATTTGCATTATTGAACGTGGTTGGAGGGACAAATGGAAACATGACTACAACAACTAAGATATTATGCCAAAGCATTAGAAAGACCATAAGACAGATGTGTCCATCCTAAAGAAATGAGGAAAGGGAATGTTTCTGCCAGCAAACGAAGAGATGGAAGGGATTGCCAACAAAGCTCATCATTCTCTATGCATTGTTTTATTATTTCAAATATTTGTTATTTTTAATTATAAGAAGTCCAATCCTTTTGAGTTGTGATAGTTTGTATAAATACATAGATATCAGATCTATCAAGGGTTGCTTCTTTCTGAATGTAGTAGAGAAAACTCTCCTTATTGAGTATTAATACAAGTGCAGACATAGATTCCAAATTTTGTTTAGTTTGGGTTTTGTGTTTCTTCTGTTTTTCCATATCTCAGCATTTCCTTATGCAATTCCTTGATAAATTTTTAATTGCAATTTAGTACCACAACTACTGTAATCTTATTATATCAGTGATTCGTTAAGTAAGAAGTTTTTCCTATGTGTTTACTGTGAGTAAAAAAGGACCTGCAAGTTGTGTGGATTATTGTATCTTATGCTTTATTAAAGGGCACACTATCTATTTTCTTCCACTGCAACAAGGTGAGATTCTTCAGCGATTGATGCTTTGCTTTGTTTAAAAGTTTTGTATTTTTTCTCTCACACCATTTGATATTACAATTTCGACTCAAACACGAAATACAGCCTCTGTGTTGCCATATTGTTAGTTTCATTTAAGTAATTTTTCTCATATAACTAAGGTAGAAAAAAAAATCTTTAAAAACATTCTATTCAAACTTTGAGCCTTAAGTCTAATCTCATGAACAACAGACCACACACCAAAATTGAATCTTTCAACTCTCATCTATCTTCCCATAAATGTTACCATCATCCAAACATTACATTGTCCCCATTGTTTTGCATGTATGCATAGGTTAGTTTCAATCATTATGCATGGGTTACTTGGGAATTTCTCTTTAGTAATATTGTATTCTCTCCTACTTAAATGAATGAATGGTTATGAATTCTTCAAGTCATTATTTTTAAAAAGATTTTACAAAATCAAACGTAAGGTGAATAATAAAATTTAATTACTTTGTTTTTAAATGATGAATTCTCCAAATCACTGTTTTTAAAAAGAATTTGCAGAATACACAAGGTGAATAATAATATTTTATTACTTTATTTTACACACTTTTAAAAGAAAATAGATCTTATTCATATGAGTGTTCAGCCATTAAAATAAGGATTATTTGTATATGCATCAAATAACTATGAAAGGTTTAGTAGTGTATGAATTTTGTATTTTTCACTAACTATACATATATCTCTTTAGATGTTGGTGTGTTGGATATTTTATTATGCATTGACAATACATAATTGACTCGCTAATGACATCAACGATCCTCATTCTTATCCTAGCGATGTCCCACAATGTGTAGAAGTATCTGTTAGAAAAACAGGACCGAGGAGCAATAAAATAAAACAAATGCAGAAACAAAACACAGAAGACACACAATACAAGAGAGACACAGATTTACGTGGTTCACCCAGTGTGGGCTACATCCACCAGAGAAATTGACAGGTCCTTGCTTTATTATTATCCAGCAATTGAAGGGATACAACCTACAAAAAAACCCGTTGTAACTTCATCTTCTTTCTCTCACAGTCTCCTCTCTCAGAATACAATATTCACCACCAACCATATCCGCAATACATTTCCCTCATAAAAGAGGGTTGCCTTCTAGGGCAAAAAACCCTAACATAATCTCTACCGTTAGATCTGTGACCTTATAATGAATGGTCCAGATTTACAATGAAATTACAATATACTTTTATAAGGCAATTTTTGCTTCGGGGGCTTCGCCCCCAAACCCCCGCTGGGGGCCCGCTTGCCCCTAGACCCCCCAGTCGGGGGGATAGGCCCCCCGGACCCCGCAGAGGGGGTACCCCCCCTCTGCACTCCCCCGCATGGAAGAGTGTACATACTTCTGGGGTGTAAATACTTCATGGGGTATAAACACAGCTGAAAGTAAAAGACCTATAAATCAGGCTCCACAACCAATAGTATTTCCTTCAAAGTTCGCAAATCATATTAATCTAAACAACAATATTATCTAGATATGTTAAGTCCAATAGAAAAAGTATATTTTCCACTGCAAAACCTACAAAAAAATCATGAAATGTCGACATTAAGGTGAGGAAAATCATTCTCTACCTTCCCCCTATAGTACCATTTGGCCTTACCTGGAAGTTTCCCTTTCAACCCTGTTTACCAAAGTTCATATTGTCCATGTCTGGTAGTTCTGGATTTCTTGTACAAAACTATATCTTCAACTAACTCCACCTAAGCGTATGGTGTTAAGTCCTCTATGGTAGGTAGGAACTTATCATCGATTTCTTGATCCAACATGGAAGGCTCATAGAGTTTTATATTTTCCACATTCATTATTAAGTAAATGTGCATATATGGGGGTATATTAAGTCTGTAGGCATTATCTCAACCTTATCAAAAGGAACATACCACATAGCCTTTATCTTCTTACTAGGACCTTGTATCTTTTCTTTGTTCAAATGCAACCAAACTTTGTCTCTCACCTTGAATGCTTTCTCAATTCCATGTTGATCATGTCGGCCCTTGTACTTTTCATGTGAACTCTTCAATGTCTCATGTGCTTGCAAATGGATCTATCTAATCTTTTCAATAATTTTTTCTACTTCCAGTGCATCTCATGTGATGTCTTCCATCACTCCTCCTTGTTGTCCATATACAACATCCAAGGGAAAAGGTGGAAAATACCCATAGCAAGTTTCAAAAGGGCACTTACTAGTAGAAGTGTTGACCACTATGTTATAAGAGTGTTGAATATAAATCAAATTTTCATCCCAGCTATTTGCATGCTTTTGATTATAACCCATTAAAATATGAACCAATGTCTTGTTGACTTATGTCTTCCCATCTGTCTGTGGATGGAAAGTTGTAGATATATTCAATGTTGTGTCCATSTTATCCCAAAGTGTAGTTCAAAAGGAACTAAGAAATCTGGTACCCCTACATAAGATGATGTTCCTTGGTATCCCAAAATGCACCCAGACCTTTTCAAAGGACATGTGTRTTGCTTCTTGTCCTTTTTTTCTTTTTCTTTTTACAAGGCATAAGAATGCACATATTGCTAAACACTACAAGGAGAACACCTATAGAGGATGTTTTTATGAAACCTTCTAAAAAAAAATCATCCATCCCTTATCTATTTATAGTGAAGGAAGGTAGGCAGAGGTTTTTACAACGATGCACCTCCATCGTCCAAACGCACCGGTGCTCCCACAAACACAATTCCCCAATTCTTACCAAACAAATCACATCGATAACCATTATTAATATAAAATGTTAAAATATCAATTTTTATTTAAAAATGTATAATGCATAAAGGTGCTCCCGGATAAACTACATGCACCAAGGCATATACAATAGTGACATGCCGAAAAAAAATAATGTATATACCCAAAAACCCAATATATATATACAATAATGGAGTCTGTACTATATACCCAAAAATCCAACCGATGCATTGCAAATATGAGAGTGCACTAGGGAATCCAACTATATGGCGCACTGGAAAACAATAATATATATATATATATATATATATATATACACACACACACCAAAAAATCCAGTTGGTGTGTTAAGCATACGAGAACTCAACGGGGCATCCAACTTCAAATTTTGTAGTTGTAAGTTTTGATGTACGAATAAAGGGGTGAGTTACACCACCCCTCGATATTTTACCATTTTTCCTGAGTGTGTGTAGGAACAAGTCATATCAGGAGATGTTGAGGTTCTCATGCACTCTACAGTGAGCACATGTCCCCATGTAGGAGCCATATGTTATCCCCCCAACCTAGGGGTAACTAAGGAGATTATGTCTTGAGGTGCGCAGGTAGAAGACATGGAGTTTAGAGAGTTGGATGGACAACATAGCCCACAAATACCCTCTTCTTCATCATGCTTCACCATCATTATCAACTGCAGAGCAGCGTCCACCACACCAACATGGTCCACAAAGGGCAACAGGTATTGCTTCATGAGGTAACTAGTCAAGTCTCATGGTAAGTATTGTTTTAATATTTGCGGCATTCAAGCAAGTTTCATAGGGTCCTTTCTGATTATGAAACGCTTGCTCGAAATTTATTATTTTTACCATTTTTTTACCTTGGTGGTTATCATGGGTTTTCTAGTAACTTTTCCACTCTCGAGGTAAGGGTTTCTATTGGGGGTTCTCCTTAATGTTCCATCGTACCTTTCCTAATCATTTTCTTCACTTTCCATTTTCTTTCCCCTCTATATCCTCATATTTTGGGTCTTTGGATTACATGTACCCCAAAAAGAGGCTTGTAACTCATTCTCTTATGGGAAGAGGAGATAAAGGCACAGAGGTTGTTGCATCTAGCATTAATAAACAAATAAAAAGAAAGTGCATCCATGATCAAAATGCAGTGGCAGGGATACAAAAAGACACAAAATCCATAGTTCCAAACTTGAGCTCTACCTTTCCAGGTGTCTGCCCTAAGTCCTTAGTGCGAATAAACACCTCACCTATTTGAAAAGGACTTATAAGTATTCCTCTTGAAACAAAACACATTTAATGTATATAATCAAGAAACCTTGTAAAGGGGACCTGCAAATTATCTAAAGAAAATAAAGAAAAAGGCAAGTATAGGGCTTGGATAAAGGTTGCACCCCAAATGAAAGGTAACTCAAGGATGCAATGAACCCTCCACAAAGGCGCCCATGGAAATGAGACCTTATGAGACCCTTGAATTTTAATGACCCCATACCTAGAAGTTTCTACCCCATCGACCTCACATTCATTACATGGCCCAGAGAGGGTTCACCCAGGAAACACTCCTTTACTTGGAGAATTGGCCTACCCAATAGGACTTTTTGATAACCCTCCCATATCTAAATTTGATAAATTGCATAAAGTCTTTGAGCATGTGTTTAATTTGAAAGGGGAATCCAATGTGCTTGTTAAGGTGGCTCTTATATTAAGATTGATTTACTCGGAATGATTCATATAACTAGTGGACCCTTGGAGGGCATACCTTGTTGGTCTTTGCAGAATCTTGCTCAGCGATATCTTTCATGGATGTACTAAGTCACTTGGACCTTCATATTGGTGTAAAATCCCACAAGTCGGACATTGAGCCCTGCAAAAGGGAGGATAGAGATGATGAACATAACACACTTGGTGACGTCAGTCACCCATGGAAGAGACCTAGGATGATGAAACTTACATGATGTCACCCTCCTACACTAGAATGTTTCACTTTTCAAGCATGATGTCAAGATTAAATAACTTGATTTGACATGGGTTTTGCACTTGGTGGAGTTCTGGGATATTTACCCCACATTTTGTGGACTAATGGGATGATGTGGCACCATGGGAAGATGATGTCCTATCCTTAGAAGGTTATCTCACCCAACGACCACCCTTGAAGAAGACATTGGAGGCTTATTGTAATATCCTGGTTCCAACCCTTATAAACTATAATGTATTATGTAAATATGACTTAGGTTCGTGAGATGATAAAGTTGAAAAGGGACTAGAGTGCCTAGGAAATGTAACACTTCCTATACATTAATAATATACACTGCTAGTTGCAAGACCGACAAGGACAAAATAGATAGGGGGCTATGATTCCACAAGAGAGGGGGCTTGAGGGGCTAAGTCTTGTTATTATTATTTTATTCACCCATAATCAATTTTATGGAGAAGAGGGGGTTACATGAGCTTCTTAGGAGGGAGGCCATGTGGCTCTTGTCTTCATGTAATTATTTAAACATCCCTTGGGGGTTGTTTTGGGGTCGTTCTTCCCTCGGTTCCTCCACTTCTCACTGGTTCACTCGTTCTTCTTCCTCTTCACTCACTACTGCTAGTTTGTGTGCTCTTGGGATGAGCATGGAAACAAATGGAAGGAAGAGGAGATCCATCATTGAATGGTTGTAATGATTTACTGATCATTCCAGGAGGGAATGGATGCCTGTGTGCATGAACTTGATGGCAGTTCGGATAAAAATATCCACAACTGAGAGTCCTTGGAATTTCCAGTAGGGAGGTTTCCTGACYAGTAGCACTGGAGCCTTGGAGAGAAATAGAACAACCTTAGGGACTGCATGGCAAAGAAAGGTGTTCCTTTCTTGGGGTTGTGCAGGCTGAGGGGGAAAGAGAGAATGAAATTARGATTGCCACGAGGATGGGAAACCTAAGAGCTACTTAGCCAACTACTCTGTATTTAGAMTTGGCCTAGGACCCGTCCTTGTGGATTCGTAGCCCTGGCTCAGGGGTGACCTGTTGTTGAGAGTAAATGAACAACAACGTCTATGGTTGGGAGGAACGTCCTTGGTTTGCAGCCAGTTGGTGAACGTTTACTTGCAAAGATAAGTGCTCTCTGTGTTTTATGTTTAATGTATTTCGCTGTGTATTTAATTATCTCTGAGATATGTATTCTAATGTGCCTATCTGTTGGTTATTTGTTGTGCATGGCACGTTGTTTATCTCTTTTATGTTGTGACATGGATCTTGTCTTATGCATGTGGTGTGCATGCTTCTAACATTGTTGAGAAGTCCTTTATTTTCGAATTTGGATCAGAGAACTGAGTCTTGGGGCTACAACATGCATATCCTGCGGGTGGTTGGGTGTGTTACAACCTGTTTAAGTGGTGTAGCCCGACCTCTGGGTGGGTGGGTATGTTACACTTATTTCACATTATTTTGTCATTTTTTTTGTAATTTAGTGTTATGTGGGAAAAAGTCAAATCGATATGGTTAAAGTCAATGTTAAAACATGAATTTGGACCTAATATAGTGGATCTAATTGTAAATTTGAATTAAAGTGACCTTGGGTTTCCTCTATAAATAGAGACAAGCCTTACTTCATTTGTAACAATTCATAACTTGAGACTTATCTCTTTCTCAAAAAGATATCGGCCCTATTTTTCTTGTGTAAATGGGTTGGTGTGATTTCTCTATTGGGGATTTTTTCTCATGCATTCGTGCTTGGAGATGAGATTGCTTCACTTGTGGATGAATGGTTTGTGAGATATTTTTCTTCTTGGTGGATTATCTTGCTGATTTGTCTTATTTCAGGGTTAATTTGCAAGTTATCTTCATCCTCCATTGCTATAAGAACCCTAGGAGGGTTAGGATTGTCTATCCCCTCCTTCAAGCTATTTTTCTTGGTGAAGAGAGATCATTCAAGGGTGGATTCAAGGGTTAGGAGTGTCTATCCCCTTGAAAGCATTCTTGGATAGGGTTATAAAACTAGTGGTTAGATGGTCTATCCCCTTAGGGTTTAAAATCTAGTTTCTCATTACTTTGTTGAGCTAGGTGACTTGGAAAAGGTAACGGCTTGGGATCATAAGGGTTTGGGTTGAAGGTTCAATTTTGTTTTCCTTTTCCATCCTAACTTACTTGTTAATGTTGTGACTTAATTTCCCAATAGATAAGGCATTAATGCATTGGAAAACGTGATTAATGCTCCCTTGATATCCTTTGTGTTTTTGATGAATTATTCGTTCTCTAAGCTATCATTTCATGCTAATAAGTCTTGAGTTCTTGAAGGTTTTCTTATTATTGGAACAACTTTTAATTTACAACCATTAGGGCTGCAACAAATCCTCTCTCTTACTCTTGTTTACAAACTAGTTCACTGTAGAATTTTGTGCTTGAAAATTGCAAACTGATATACTAATCAAAGGCTACAAATTGGAATTTTTATTTTCTGATTTCTATGGTGAATTCTTATTGATGTAGCAATTTTTTTCTGCATCCATCTAGGGCTGATTATATTTTTTTGATAACACTTACTTACAACACATTTCAACCGTCTAAGTTGTGGTTTAAATATTAGAATTTTATCTACTAGTCATAAGCTTTCATTTGCTATCGTTTGTTGGTGATTTTGATGGTAAATTGTTGCAGCTTTTATTATTTTCTCTTGTTGATACAATTTTCAATTTACTGCAAATTTTTGGACAACAATCTTTCTTGTTGTTTTCCCTAGTGTTCCGGGATTATTTTACATGATATTTGATCTTTGATAATTGTTCTAACATTGGTTTTGCAGGTACTTTTCAAACTCAACACATATATTTTCCCAAGGCACTCTTCTTCAAACCCTCAACATCTTCATCTAGTGACCAAAACAAAGATMTTTGCAAACCCCTTGATCTTCATTCTCCATTCCMTTGAGSTCACCTRTGAAGCCTCCCTTKTGGTGGAATCATCTATCACTAAAAYGARGRGAGTARTTGCTAAGGMAAMAATGGTTCTTACTCCCAGTTGTGTCACACTAGTGAYGCTTGTTGGTTGGTTTTTCCCAAGCGACAATTTTTGCAATAACAAGGAACACTTTCTTCATTGCATTTCACCTCCTCCAAGCTCCAAACAAAATAAATCAGGTAAGACTGAATGCATTATAACTTATGTCTAACACACATCCCTGATTTTAAGTATGTTGATTGGGCATTCTAATTTGTGATCACACTACCACATTGTATGTTCTAGTTCAATTTTCCATTAACTTGAGTGGAATGGATGATGATATCCTATAGGATTAAAATGTTTAAATATATTTTTAACTTTTAAAATGCATGTTTTTGTATCTATGAGATGACTACTTTTTCATTTGAGACACACTGGATATTTTCATTTTGTATTTTGTCTGTACCAAATCGTATTCATACTCAAATCTTACTAATGTGGTGAAAACATGTCGGTGTTGATTACACCGCCTGACCCGGAAAGGACATCCACTGAGGCATGCAACAGAGGTATTCAGCCCAAGGAATTGACCCAATGACCTCCTACATGAAGCTCAAATCACTCAACCAATCGAGCTAGCCCATCAAGCTAATTTTGGATGGTTTGTGATTATCTGTGGATTCCAGGATATGGTTTCCTCCAACCATTTATTTTTGTAATCCTCCATTGTACATTGTGGCAACAGTTTTTTTAATATAAGTTCTACTCAAAACGATGAAGAAAAGAAAAGAAACATATTCAACTTGTTTTATCCCCATAAGAACTAACTATAGCAACTAAAAGGCCATAGTTCATAAAATAATTTGTTTTCATTTATTGGCATTAAATTTCTAGAATACTGTGAATTTCCACCTGAATACACTAGTCTTGAAATCTACACACTTTGATGCAGTATGTTGTGCATCCAGTAGTGGCAGTCATAGCTAGTTAAACAGGTGATCAAATYTCCCATTGAGGACTTGGGATTGAATCTGCTAGCATTGTAGTTGAAAGGAACCATAGTTGCTTGAATATGTTAGAATTGTGGTTGGAAAGAACCCACARTCGTATATTCAGGGCCAAAGAAAAATAATGTAACCAATAGTTAACTTACATGTACCCCATATGGTAAGAGAGTGAGGCCAGAAGGTTGTAATGATTAATCTTTAGCAACAAAAAGAGAAAATCCTTTTTATTGCAAATCGGTTAGTGTAAGATGGTTGCAATGACTATAAAGTTATAAACCAAATGAAATTACTCTTTTCTAGATAATTATGCAAGTAAATCAACAACAATAAGCAAAAAATGATGATTAAAATCTTTGTTTTCCCCACCAACTTTGAATTGCATATGCATAACAATGCTTAACTCCCATGAATTTGAATTTACAATTGAAAGCAGAAAAAACTTTTCAAAAGATTAAATATCCCGTCCAATCATAATTGTTAGAGCACTGCAAACCCACAAAAGATCTTTGTAATCACATAAGTGCAAATCACTTCTTTTTATCAATATTCGGTATGTCACTTCTCTCATCCTTCTCCACAATAAACTGAATAAATAGAACAAAACAAAAAACACAGAAAAAAAGCACTTTTTAGAACTTCGAATTCATTAGCATGAATCTATACAATATTAAATACATTATACATACCTCCATCTCCATAAAATATCTTTCATTTTTATAGAAAATTATAAAACACCTATTGGAATGTTGTCCATATACTTTTATCGAATCTGAGAAGCATCATTTTTTCTTCTCTCTGAATATATCAAACAAAATATCAAATTTTAAACCATGACATAATATTGACAAATATATTTGTAAAGTTGTATGGAAATCAGTTCCATTTTTTCTTTCCAAACTCTTGTATTGTTACTAGCTTGCAGGTGAGTCCAGAAAAAAGTAAATAAGCTACAAATTTATCCAAGGGAAAGATCAAGTACGAGTGGAAATAGAAAATTGCCAAAGGTTTCCATATGGTATCTGAAAGCTTGCAAATCATATCAACCTAAATGGTAGTATTATCTAAATATGTTAAGTCCAATAGAGCACGTATATTTTCCACTTCAAAACCTACAAAAATCATGAAATATCCTAGATACACTAAAATATAGGGACATGATTTATCCATTTCATTCCCAATGACAAGCAGGTGGCACAACTACTCAATATTCCGAAACAAAATGCATTATAAACATCATTATCTAGTTTAGGATGCCTTCGACGTCCCCATACTTTTTCACCTTGTTGAATTTCTAGACAATAATGCAGTGGATCAAGATTYCTCCAACCCAGTGCCTACAAAACCACAACTTGAAAGTCCACAGTTTTGAGTACAATTTTAGACTTTTATAATGAGGATTTCAAGGAAAAACCATGTTCATCCTCTTACAAAGTCATGATTATGACAACTGCATTATGACTCTAACGACCCAAATTCAAAGGGATTACTCAATTAACATTGAACTCAACTTCTACCCCTTGAACATAACATCCAACCAAACAATTTCTCCAGAGAAGCACCGTGTATGAAGGGTTAAGGAGATTTTCAGGTTTTCAAACTCAAAAAAATCCAGAGCCATGACATCAACACCACAAACCAAACATATTGTTGGGATTCTAACAAAGTAACAATGTCTCACTCAAACCAATTTCAAATAGTAAAAATATTTACCTGTTACCATTGAGCCCAATCAAATGATCAAAAAGATTCTTGATTCCTTACTGCAATCTTTCTTATGTCAAAGATAGTTGAAAATTTTCATGGGTCAAACTTCAAATAACAGTGGGAATAAGGCTAGGTGAATCCATTTGGGTGCAAAAAACCAGTTAGATTTTCTGCAATCCTAACCTTGGTTTTTTAAATCAAAAAATTGGTTTGACAATTTTTATATGTTAAACTTCCAAGAAAACATGGATATGTAGTTGGCAAATCCACTAAATGCACAAATACAGTGAATCCTTTGTGATTGATAAACAACATATCCACTATCAACCCACCTCAGCTGTGAAGTCCTTAATGTCCTCAAACCAACATCAAGATATTCAAACTCATGCTATATTCATCTCATAAGTAGTCATAGCATTGTAKAATGTTTCCAACAATACACGTATACGGATAGCCTTAGCATTGTATCATATTCCAACTCACTTTTACAAACCAACCTAAGATTAAAGTAACAAAATCACAACATTAGGGTTAATTCACTAGTGAGGTTAATGGAAAATTAAGCTATCCACCAGGGTTCTATTCTTGCTATGGTCTACCCCAACTAAATTGCATAGGGTTGGATGAAAGTACCATGTAATTTTGGCATGAAAGTTACCCTTAATACATAGCACCTAACTTGAAGGAAGTCTTCTCTATGTGTTGTAGCCCCTCAGGGCATGTAGCACTTTCAACAAAAAAATTATTAGCCAGGACACCAAAACAATCCACAAAACATGCAGAAGCATCAAACAGGTACAGTATTGAAGAGAGGGCAAGCATTAACACATCAGCCAGGTGATTATGACATAAAACCTACTTTTCTATTGGAAAAACCTTTACACCCATGTTGTGCCTCATGATTAATCATTGGGACGGGTTGTGTTGTCAATTGAGATATCCAGAAGTGAAAACATCCATTTATTAGGTGCTTTTGGTAGTCAGGTGGAAAACATGCACAAGGGCCTCACAACTAGAGATGTTGAATCAACAAGAAACGACAATAGAACCCATCTCGATGAATGCTAACACTATGTAAGCACAATTGAAAAATTCATTGATGTTTTCTTAACGGTTATGGATCATATGATATAAACTATCTTATATACTTTGGGAACTACCCCAAGAAAAATTTAACTTTGGACACTACCCATGTCAAAAAATAAAACTCAATAACCCCAATTATAATACGATCCGGTTTCAGAAAGCCTCAAAACACAGATACCAAATTTCAATCCAGTTTTGCTTCCTTTACCATCCTAACATACTTTTTAATGTTGTGACTCCATTGCCCAGTAGATAAGGCACTAATGCATTGKAAAACATGACTAATGCTCCCTTGATATTGATTGGGTTTTTGATGACTTATTCATTCTCTAAGCTATCATTTCATGCTAATAAGTCTTGAGGTATTGAATKTTTTCTTACTGTTGTAATAAATTTTAAGTTACATCCATTAGGGCTGCAACAAACCCCTCTCTCTTACTCTTGTTTAYRAACTAGTTCACCACAGAATTTTGTGCTTGAAAATTGCAAAGTGATCTACTAATTAAAGGCTACAAATTGGCATTCTTATTTTCTGATTTCTATGGTGAATTATTGTTGCTGTAGGATAATTTTTCTACAACCATCCAGGGCTGATTATATTATGTTGATAACACTTACTTACAACACATTTCGACCGTCGAAGTTGTGGTTTAAATATTGGAATATTATCTACTAGTCATAAGCTTTCATTTGCTATCATTTGTTGGTGATTTTGAGGGTAAATTCTTGCAGCTATTATTATCTTCTCTTGCTGATATAATCTTCAGTTTGCTGCAAATTTTTGGGACAACACGCTTTCTTGTTGTTTTACCTAGTGTTTTGAGTCAATTTTACGTGATGTTTGATCTTGGGATAATTGTTCTAGCCGTGGTTTTGCAGGTACTTTTCAAGCTTAGCTCATATATTTTCCCAAGGAACTCTTCTTCAAGCCCTCAACATCTCCATCTAGTGACCAAAACAAGGATCTTTGCAAATCCATTGATCTCCATTATCCATTCCCTTAAGGTCACTGGGAAGCCTCCCTTGTGGTGGAATCATCTATCACTAAAAYGAGGGGAGTAATTTSTAAGGTGTCAGTGATTCTTTCTCCCAGTTGTGTTACACTGGTGATGCTTGTTGGTTGGTTTTTCTCAATCAACAATTTGTGCGATAACAGGGCACACTTTCTTCGTTGCATTTCATGTCATCCAAACTCCAAACAAAATAAATCAGGTAAGACTCCATGCGTTATAACTTTTGTCTACTACACATACATGATTTTAAGTATGTTGATTGGGCGTTCTAATTTTTTAGCACATTGTATGGTGTAGTTCGATTGTTCTTTAACTTGAGTAGAATGGCTAATGATAGCTCATAGGATCAAAATGTTTAAATATATTCTTAACTTTTAAAATGCATGTTCTTATATCTATGAGATGACTACTTCTGGATTTGAGACACACTGGATTTTTTCATTTTGTATTTTGTCCGTACCAAATCATATTCATGCTCAAATCTTGATACTATGGTGCAAACCCATTAGTGATGATTACATCACCTAACCTATCAGGTACAACCAATGAGGCACACAATGGAGGTAGACATCCCAAGGAATCGACCGCATGACCTCCTG
Source organism: Picea mariana (assembly GCA_032191745.1). Lineage (NCBI taxonomy): Eukaryota > Viridiplantae > Streptophyta > Pinopsida > Pinales > Pinaceae > Picea > Picea mariana. Next base: position 258,155 of record JASDQU010101388.1, read on the forward strand.
CAGGAAGCTCAAAGCACTTGACCAATCGAGCTATCCCATCGAGTTAATTTTGGATGGTTTGTTATTATCTAAGGATTCCATGATATGGCTKCCTGGAACCATTTATTTTTCTAATATTTTATTGTACAGTGTGGAGTATGGACACATTTTGTTAATATAAATTCTACTCAATACGATGAAGAAACAGATTCAAYGTTTTTTATCTGCACAAGAACTAACTATAGAAACTAAAAATCCATAGTTCACCATCAAAAAATAATTTGTTTTCTGTTATTGGCCACAATATTCCAGAATACCCTGAATTGCCACATGAATACACTAGTCYTGAAATCTACACACTTTGATGCAGTATGTTATGCATYCAGTAGTGGCATCCATAGCTACTTAAATAGGTGATTAAATTTCTCATTGAGGACCTGGACTTGAATCTACTAGCATTGCAATTGAAAGGAACCATAGTTGCTCGAATATGTTAGTATTGAGGTTGGAAAGAACCCACAGTTGTATATTCAAGGCCAAAAAAAAATAGTGTAACGAATAATTAACTTATATGTACCCCATATGGTAATAGGGTGAGGCCAGAAGGTTGTAATGATTAATTATTAGGCACAAACAAAGAAAATCAATTTTGTTGCAAACCAGTCAGTGTAAGACAATTGCAATGAGTGTAAAGTTATAAACCAAATGTAATTACAATTTTCTAGATAATTATGCAGGTAAATCAATCGACAATAAGCAAAATACAAGGATTAAAATCATTGTTTTTCCCACCAAATTTGAATTGAATATTCATAACAATGCTTAACTCCCATGAATTTGAATTTATGATGGAACCCAAAAAAAACTTTTCAAAATATTAAATATCTCCTTCAGTCATAATTTATAAAGCACTGCAAACCTGCAAAAGATATTTGTAATCAGATAAGTTCAACTCACTTATTTTTATCAATATATGGTATGTCACTTCTCTCGGCCTTCTCCACAATAACCTGAATAAACAGAACAAAACATCAAACACAGAAAAAAAAACACTTTTAGAACTTTGAATTCATTAGCATGAATCTATACAAACATTAAATACAATATGCATGCCTCCATCTACAAAAAAATATAAAATTATAAAACACCTACTAGAATGTTGTCTGGATACTTTTCTCGAACCCGAGAAGCTTTAGTTAGTATTCTCTATGAATATATCAAACAAAATATCGAATTGTAAACCCTAACATAATATTGTCAAATATAATTGTAAATTTGTGTGGAAACTAGTTCCAATTTTGCTTTCCAAACACCATTATTGTTAGTAGTTTGCAGGTGAGTTCAAAAAAAAGTAAATAAGCTACAAATTTGTCAAAGGGAAAGATCAAAAACGAGTGGAAATAGAATATTTCCAAAGTTCTCCAGTGTTATAAAAATAGGTGTGCTCGTTTCACCGTAGACAATATAGCAATATTGTCACCCAACCATAGGCACAGAGGACACCTCTGAGCACCTTAACCTTGACAGGTAGAATAATTTCAGAAGCAAACTCTAGAACCAATAGCCAACCAGGGTAGCATACCTCTCTCCAAAGCTAGCATACCAAGCATAAGGTCCAAAACATAACCAAAGACCAAGTAATTATTGTTGCAGTTGCAACTCTCCTCTAGTCATGCACACCACTTGTCCTTATGCAGTTGTGAGAGTAAGTGTGACAAATGTTCTCTAGCACCTTCTTATTTATAGTCCTCCAAGTGACCTGGCTAGGCTGACTTCTAATTCTCGATGATAATAATTTAATATAAATTATTATCTTGAGTCGACTTGTCTTTTAAGGTTATTTTCTAACCTTCTAGGGTTTCTCTTGCTTCCCATAATATTCTAGTCTCGTCAAAGGTTACATGTAGAGGTTAATACCTCCTGCAGCTACCATAATATCAACACTCCCTCCTAGTCAGGAAGGTATTAAAGGAAATGGTATTGAGAAAAAATAGACCATTCAACTGGTAGCAAAATCATAGACACACATGTTATCTTATGATCAAATCACGAGCACCATCATCACTATCCAACTAGATAGTCTCCATGGCAATCAGAACAATTCCATCCAATAGAACACAATTGTGTTTATTCATAGTAGTATATAGTTATTATCCAGTGGTACACAATCACTCCTAGTATCACACTTATACTAACCAGTGACACACAGTCACTACTAGTGGATCATATCCATCACAGTAGCATACAACTACTATCCATAGACATACAATCTCTACAAAAATCATATCACCTTATATCAACCTGTATAAACAATATCATGATACAAACTAAGTCATCTGGTCCATTCTTCCACTCACATATGTGATATATAGAAGAGCATCTTCCCTGGGAAAGTTAAACATCAGCCACGAGTTGTCTAGACTATTCTTCTCAAGCATAGAAGAATAATTGTCCCTGATTTCTGAACCTAGATCATTCACCTAGCTGGGCCATTCTTCCGACACTAATCAAAGTGAAACATGGAGAGAATGAGTCTAGCCTAGGGAATGATTTTCCATGATTGTTGAACTTGGACCACTCACCTAACTGGGCCATTCTTCTGGCACTAATCATAGTGCAACCTGGAGAGAATGAGACTTCCCTAGGGAATGACTTTCTAGACCATTTCCTATGGAAATGATTGTCTTGCCCCAACCTCCTATAATGGACCATTCTTCAAAACTTCTCACAACTGTGAACTTTGAAAGAATGACTGCCTGGAGAGGCGTACCATTCTGCTTGATCACTACTCAGAGTGACTTCCAAGAAGAATGCTTGTCCTATACCATTCCCCCACATTGGCCATAAGGGGAATTGTTTTCTATGGTACATAAACAATCTATCAGACCATTTTCATTACGAAAATGATTGTCCAATCTGGACCATTTTCCAAACTGGAAAATGATTGTCCGTTAGAAATCTTGGGCCACTTTCCATACTGGAAGGTGACTGCCCAACCTGGACCATTTTTCGAACTGGAAAATGACTTCCCATAAATCAATAACATATCAGTCCTCCCTCCCAACCTGGGGATCCATCTCTTCCCTTTCAACTAAGGGAGTTATCTCCATGAGCCCCATCTTGTCCCTTAAGTACGCAAATTTTATTATAGATAGAGGCTTTTTCCAAATATCTACTACCTGCTCATCTGTGGAGATATACTAGAGTTTCACTTCTCCTTCCTAGACTTTATCATGGAGAAAATAGTACTTGATTTCAATGTTCTTCGACCTGTAATGAAACATCGGGTTCTCTGATAGCTTCACACAATGCTGGTTATCACAATATATCATGGTCGAATCCAACACCTGATCAAACAGTCCAGAAACCAACTTACGAAGCCACACTTCTTTCGTACAAGCATCACAAGGTATAATATACTCTGATTCTATCATGTTGAGTGCAACAGAATTATGTTTCCTGGTAGCCTATGATATCGTGGCAAAGCTCAAACTGAAACATATCTAAGAAGCACTTCTTCTGTCATCTGCACTCCCTTCCCAATCTAAATCGATGAATCCATGCAACTTGTATATCATAACTCAAACGTCCCATGAAGACATTTCAAGGCAGGCTTTGCAATTTATTCAATTATCATGGCTAGGTTCCACCTGGAACTATTTTCACAGCAAAGAAAATATCCAGCTGAGTATTCTCCAAACAAGCCATTCAATTTTTGATTCAAGGATGGGTCTATTGGATCAAAGTCTCTCAACTTCTTCAGATCTTTCATCATGAGAGTTTTCCATGGATTTGCAGTCCATCATCCCAGAATTTTGAAGAACCATTTCGATACACTTCCTTTGTTATATGAAGTTTTCACCACACTTTTGTTGTACATGAGAGGCTCTGCACCAAGTTGCTTGAATCCATACAAGGTTTTCTTCCACATGCATACATGGGTCTCTTTCTGGTATACCTCAAAACCTTGAGATTTCTCTATATATGCTTCTTCTTCAATTACTATGTTGAGAAGAACAGTCTTTACATCCATCTGATGTAAACTCCAACCCATGAATATTGCAAGAGATATAATGGCTCAGGTAGATGTATATATGGTTACTGGAACAAGTTGTCATCGTAGTCTTCTCCTTCCTTCTGGGAGAAACCTCTAGTTCCGAATCTTGCCTTGTATATATCAATGCTTCCATTCATAAGTATTTTTCACAATTTCTCACATACATTTTTCTTCATCACAACTTCCTTCCATTCCTTATGCTTGACTGTTTCTAGTGGGTTCAAACCATGCTGGTAGTCTTATGATTCTCAGTATAATAATTGGTTCAATTGATTGTTTTGGCTTTTCTTTCTTTCTTGGAATCTTCATGTTCTTCCTCATGTTCCTCTTCAACTTTGGGGTCCATAGAGTCTTCTATAGATTTCATGTCCTT
>JASDQU010101388.1:273078-299499 GCA_032191745.1 Picea mariana
AGAAACTAGTAGCATAACAGTGCAATAATGAAAGGTGAGAAATGAGGGAGTGAGAGGTCTCTTAAATAGCTTGAGAAGCTAAAGAGACCCCTCTTGGATCTTCAACATGTGTCAAACATCCAAGGGAAGACAACTCACAAGAGAAAAACAACCAATGAGGGGATAGGCTTTTAGGGTGAGGGGAAAGGAAAGAAGGTGAAGTGGAAGGTTGAGTTGGCCTCATGAAGGAGACGTATTGGCTAAGAGGGAAGGTCCACGCTTTGCTTCAAGGCATATTCCAACTTCATGCTTGATGTTTCTACTTTATTCCACAAGGAAAGCGTATGCGTTCAAGAAAAGCGTGAGGACAAAGAGGAAAGGCGTGAGTTTTGGGAGAGGCGTGTGGTAAAGTGTGTGGAACACACTCCTTACTTACATGTGAATGGAAGAGAGAATAAGGTGGGCGTTGGAAAAGGAAAGGAGGACCCATGCTCCAATTGAGTGAGAGTCCAGAGTTTACATGAGGGAGATGGGGGACGTGGAGTCCACGTGAGGGAGAGGTGAGGACCCATGATTTAATTTAAATGAGACTTAATATATTACGTGGGATAGGAAGGGGCGTACCTCATGAGGAGGGGACCTCAACCAATTAAATTAAAAAAACATTAAGTAAAGCGTGGAGAGGAGGGGACGTACACTTAAATGAGCACGTGAGGGAAAGTGAGGTGAAATAAGGAGTACATGAGGGTGAGTGTGGGAGTGAATGGTTAAGGAGAAGTATGTATGAGTGGAGAAAAGGGGCCCATACTTTAATTAAATGAGTTATTAAATTATCTAATGAAATATTATATGCTCATGTGGGAAGGGGACGTGAGGGATGAAGAGGGAATTAATTAAAAATTAATTTTAATTAAAAGGTGGGTTTAAAAGGTGGGTAAAGGGTGTGGGTAGGTTAGGTGGGGTATCTTTTACATTATTTTCCTTTTAATTCACTTAATTTGGTCCACTATTACACAAATTACATTTTCCCATGTTCTGGGTTTGGCAATTAAAATTGTCGTTTTCCCGAAAAACTCCTAAGCGGACAAACAACCTAGCAAAACTTGTCCGACTGAGTTGAAACTTGGTCCACAGGTGCAGGGGGTCTCATTAGCTTTCTTTTGAGTACAAATACCCCTATTGAAAATCTTGGGACCTAAGTTTTACATTAATTACCCAGAATTAATTAATTAATTAATCAATTAATTAATTCAGAACCTTAAAAAAAACCTAGCTAGACCTGACGAAATTCTGCGAAATTTCGCATGCTGTCTTACATGGTCATTTAAAACATTCCTAAACACTAGATACCTAGGAATAAATTCATTAGAACGCATTTCACCACTTTGGAGGCTTTATTGGGTGGGAGTGAAAAACTCAAGGGAGATTAACCCGGCTGGTTAGGCCACATTAACCTCCTGAGGATAAAAAACACTCAGCAAAAGGAACTCTCCTAATGAGGAAACCCTAAGGAAAATGACCTGACATGATCCATGTAGACTTATTACAATATTAACCCATGCACAGGTGCGGTAATCTCGCTTACAAAATTTGTGTTGGAGGCAAAAAATTGCCTAGTAGAACCAAACTGTCTTCGACATACTAGCATCTGATGATGCATTACTTCATGGCACATGTAGTTGACCTCCTAGTTGAATAGGCAGTCAACACAGTGGTTGTAGTGGCCTTCTATGCATCCTTTGAAAATACTATGAAGAGAATGAATTTTGCAGTATGAGAGATTACCGTGTGGCATTGTTTTGGTGGAACAGTAGTCAGAACTACCTCTAGTATCCTGTAGAGTTGAACCCTCTATTGTCGTCCTTATACACATTTTCCAACGTGAGATAAGTCCTGCTCACTTAGTCTGTCCTTGGAGGCACAATTCCTAGGTTCAAAATCCATGCTGTCACTTTGACTTGAACCTCTTCCATCTAGACTAACTCCTAGGGAAGCCAAGGGGGGTAGACCCTAGTTACTAGATGAGATTTAGAGTTTAATGTTCTAGGATTTGGTTTTAATTAGTTAAGTGGTCAAGGGGAATATAKCTTATGATGTTAAGCAGMAAATGCAAGATGCAACAATTAAGTATGACAGTCAGAACCTTTTCCTAAGACAACTAAGACTAGTGCCTAAGATTGGGCAAGGGGTCAACTAAGTTAAGGGGATATTTGTTACAAGATAATTACAAGATTACAATTGTTACAACAAGATAGATACAACTAGATRCAAAGATATAGAAAAAAAATATCAGATATACAAAGTTAGACTAAACTAGATACAAGATATACAATACTAACAAGTTGCTTGAAATGTGCAGGAAATAAAGATACTCAAGATGATACAAGTATTCAACACATCAAGCCAAGCATGCTCACAATAGATAGAACTCTATTGGATTTCTTATCAATGGTGAGTCAAGAGAGTGCCTCCAGGTGGATGTGCACTTCTTGAAGGATCACAGCACAAATACAGAAACAACAATAAATATGAAAATCTTTAAAAGTAAAGTGCTCTAGATGAAAAGATGTAACCACCTAGATGATTATTCTACAACATGTAAAATACTTGCATGTGAATATAAATATAAGATCCTTATGCTAGCAACTGTAAAATGTAAATTGTCAATGTTGTAGACCAAGGATTAAGTGAGATTTATTTTAATCCTATCTAAGTGTCAGCCCAAAACTTTCTCCCCCAATTACCAAGTGACTGTTGGATGCTCAAGAAGTTAGGCAACAAGGCCCACCCTAGCTTCACAGGTCAGTCCTAAGATCAGAGTACTCCTGGAAAGGATGTCGCGTGTCGTGAGACCATCCTCGGCCTAGCACCTTCCATTTCCTTCCTCCGACCCCGTTTTAAATGGAAAATATGGTTGGCAATGGTGTCCTATTAAGTCTAATAAATTGATTATTAAACCTATGGGCTAAGTACTGAAGTGCGTTTGAGTGCTTGTAGCTTGCTCAAAAAGTGTCGAAGTACTAAAATTGAAAGATATGAGTGTGAACTCTCAAACAGTGAAATTGCAAGTTACGTCCTTAAGTTATGAAGTTATTGCATGTAAATGTTAAGAACTGAAAATGCTTGTGAAACTGAAAACGACGATTGTGAAGGCTGAAGCCTTTAAAGGACAAGATTGCGAGTTAAGTGCTTTAGTGAGACTGTCGCATGTGAAACACAAAGCAATGGAAATAACTTGCAGGAATGTAAATGATGATTGTTTTAAGCCTTTATGAAACCAGTATTTTCATGCATGTGTGTAAGATCAAGATTTAAGAATTAAAAGACTTGCATGCAATGGAAAATAAGAGATTAATCTAAGCCTCCACGGACTCTAAGCTAGCATTTAGGTGTGAGATCTACTTTAGATTATTTTATCCTTTACGTATGCATGTAGATACCATCAACTAAACTAGTTAAGCTATGCAAGAAAAACCAAAAAGAAAACTAATCTAAGACTTGCAGAGAAAAAACTGAAATGAAGAAGGCAAGCCACTTGGGAACACTCCTTTGGGCTTGCTTTCAGTGATTTAGAGAGAAGAGAAGAAGAGAAATTGTTACCACTCTTGAAAGGAGGTACTGGAAGGTGTGTTGTACTTGAAATTGGGCAGCATATACCCTTAGCCTGGCGAGAATCTGCAAAAATCAGCAAGTTATTGTTTGCTGATTTGTGCTACCACACACTCAACAAAGTTATGAAATTTTAGTTTTTCAACAAAAACTTTCCACATGTAAAAACCAGAATTTATATTGAATTATTGACCTATCTAAGCAAGTTAGATAACAAAATCAGAATATGATAGGAAGAGGAAGAAGAACAGAAAATGCTTGTGAAGTTTCAGTGAAGATGAAAGTAGATTCGTCCTTGAACCTATTCCAACAAATCTTTCGAGATGATGACGCAACCCTCCCTCAACCCGCGGGTCGGAAGGTTACGTACACAGGATCTTTCCCACTTACACTGGCCTGAAGAGCTCTCAGAATTGGCTCCTCTATTTTCCTTTCGGGAAATCCACACCCACAATCAAATCGTGAAATTCCCCCTTTTACTTTGGGAGATCAGACTTCGCACTTTCGCGAATCCGGTGGTCAAGCGTCTTATCTCTCAATCTCTGAAAACCCGAAAACAGTCAACGCTGACCCTTTCCTTCCCTATTTCGGATTTCTCCTTATCACGATTTCGGTAGTCACGATGTCAAGCAACCCGTTCCCTCGGTTCCCGAAACCCAATTTGCTGAAACTCCGATGTGCTTGCAAGCTTTGACTTTTCAACATCCCCTCTTTCCATCGGGACTTAAGAATTCGCGATATCACGAATCCTAATGCAAAGAATTCGGGTATTTACCCCACGAAACCCCGAAATGGTCAACAGAATTTGACTCTGTGTTGATAGTGCGCCACCTGTCCACTCTGCTGCCTTCTGTAGCCCACACAATCCTTTTGTCCCTTCGGGACTTCGCGTTTCATGATTTCGCGATTCTCGTTACAAAGATTACAGAACTTTCACTCGCGAAAACCCGAAATAGAAGTTCACGGGTAAATCCAACGACTCTTGTGGCTTGTATCTATGGCTCTACTCCATCCTAAGCTTAGAACCTTTCGGGAATACTTGTCGTATCTCCCCTACCCTTCCGTGAGATCTGGCGGCTCATGGGAATTCATGAAATCTCTACAGAGAATTTTGACTGTACGTCCTTCCCTTGAGAACTTCTGCGTGAACTAAGCAAAGTGTCTCTCTCCACGGAACTCGTCCTCCTGCGGTCGATGTCGCTAGGCCTTCCTTCAATTTTTCAAGGTGCTTGGCCTCATGCCTTCCTTTGACTCCTTCGAAGATTCAAATCCTTCTGAACTTTCTCACGACTTCAAGTCTTTCAGAAAAACTCGTGCTCGCACTCCTTGCGGAGGACTTTCAAGCACTTCCAAGCGTTGAGATCCTTCGACTCTGCGCACACCTGCATCAATTGTCTCTCAATGCTTTGCTCAAGCCTGTGAATTTGAGACTTTACTCAGCTTACGCACTCCTTGCACGACTCTCATGCCTAACTGCACTTCTGTGTGAATGAGAACAAAAGCTACCCTATCTGAGCTCTTAGAGACAAACCTCTGAATTCTCTGTCAATGCACTCCTTGCGGACAATTCAACTGCACTCCTTGCAGGAACTCTTGCTCAGATGGAGAAACAATTGAAACTCATTTCCCTTACTCCCTCTCTCTCTGATTTCAAACATTTAACAATAAATCATTCATACATAGCATAAAAACAATTGCATGACAGAAAGAGTAAACATTTATGAGCATAACATTCAAAGATGCATACACAGAGAATATTTGAACACCATGAGTTTGAATCAAAACCTTCTTGTATTAATCCAGAACTTTTGTACATGGAATTCGGTTATACAGCTCTCTGCTTCTCTTATATGCTCTCCACACGCTTACATTACAATACACAATGAGGGTGTCTATATTCTGTTTCCCTCTTGCACTCTAAAATTGTCTAATCTACACATTCATTTCTACCTACTTGCATTAACTACCATAAATGCCTTCTATCTACTAAGGACAAGAGAGGATCACTCAAGTTCCGTTTACATTTTACAAGTGCGCTCCTTCTTAATTATCTCATTTAATATTGGCGCAATAACTTCAAAATAATTTCAAAATTTGCGTTGGGTGCTTGTCCAGTTGTCCGTTGTCTCCACGCTGGCTCGCTTGAGATGCTCATGCATCATACTCCCTCGCTTGAAAATTTTCATGGACCCCTGTCCATGAGCTCACGCACGGTCTGTCCATGCCTCTGGATCTCCGCTTCATTTTCCCAGCTGGCATCTTCAACTAGATGGCCTTTCCACTTGACCAAATATTCAAAGTATTGTTTCCGCCTAGTCTTCTTGCTAACCCTTTTGTCCAGTATGCGCTCCATCTGCGGATTTTCTGCAATTGGCATTTTCTTTGTCCACTGGATCACTGGTTTTTCATTTTCCATCCCTATTTCCTCAACTTTATATGGGTACAAATCTGAGATATTGAATATTGGAGAAATTTCGATCCCATCGAGTAATTCAATCTCGTAAGCATTTGCCCCAAATTTATTCAAGACCTTGCATGGTCCGATTTTCTTCATCTTCAGTTTGTTATATGTTCCTCTCGGGAACCTTTCTTTTCTCAAATGTGCCAGAATCAAGTCACCAACCTCAAACTGAAGTTGTCTTCTGTGCTGATCTTCTCTGCACTTATATTCCTAGCTCAAACTCTACAATCGCTCCTTCACCCGACTATGAAGTTCCTTCATCGCCTTTGCGAAATCTTCTGCACTAGCGCTCCTAGTTGCATTCTGTTCTGAATCTCTCAATTTAGAAATCCCTCTCAACTGCATGCCATAGACAATCTAAAATGGACTCTGCCCTGTGCTTTTGTTAACTGAGTCATTATAAGAAAATTCCTCCTGTGGTAATATGTTGTCCCACTGGCTGTGGTTTTCTGTCACCAGGCTTCTCATCAAGTCTCCCAGACTTCTGTTTACCACTTCCGTCTGTCCATCCGTTTGAGGATGATAAGCCAAAATAAACGATAAGTTATTTCCCAACTTCTTCCATAACGTCCTCCAAAAGTGTCCTATGAACTTAGTGTCTCGATCCGAAATGATGCTCCTTGGTAAGCCGTGAAGTCGAATGACTTCTTTGAAAAACATATTCGCAATGTGAGTTGCGTCACTGGTCTTCTAACACCACAAATATTGAGTCAAGTCCTCTTTGTGTTCTTGGCAACCCCAATATGAAATCCATGCTAATTGCATCCCACGGCTTCTCAAGTATGGGAAATGGTTGATAAAATCCTACATTATGTTTCCTTCCCTTCGAATGCTAGCAAATTATGCATCTGTCCATGAATCTCTTGATGTCTGCTCGCATTTCCGGCCAGAAATATGACTCATTCAGCTTTGCGAACGTCTTGTCGTGACCAAAGTGCCTGGCCAATCCTCCACTATGTTTTTCTTTCAGCAAGTTCTCCCTCATGGAGCATTTTGGAATACACAGTTGATTACCTTTAAACAATAATCCTTCCTGGATCATGTATTCTTCCCATTGGCTTCTATCTCTGAGAATTGGATTCTCAGCTGCTTCATACACTCCTTTAAATTCTGGATCATTTCTGTACATGTCCCTGAGATCATCAAAACCCAACGTTTTGACTCTGAACTCCTGTAATAGCAAACACTTCCTGCTCAAAGCATCAGCAACTTTGTTAGCAGTACCAGAAATATGTTTAATCACAAAAGTGAAATTTTGCATATATTCCACCCATTTAACATGTCTTTGATTCAGCTTCTCATGTTGAGTCACAAACTGCAGTGCATGATTGTCACTGTATAAGACAAACTCCTTCGGGATCAAGTAATGCCTCCATTTTTTCAATGCCTGTATGATAGCATAGAAATACTTATCATAAGTGGAGTACTTCACTTTCACTTCATTCATATTCTCACTGAAGTATGTTATTGGCCTGTCATCTTGACTCAAGACTACCCCTATTGCAAACCCACTTGCATCGCATTTCACTTGAAATGTCTTCTGGAAATCCGACAACACCAAAGCTGGTTGTTCCGTGATCTTCCTTTTCAACAAATTAAAACTCTTTTCATATTCTTCTGTCGAGTTAAAATACTTTTGTCTCTTCTTCACTTTGTCCATCATCGGTGCACTAATTCCACTGAAATTCCTAATGAAATTTCGGTAGAAACTAGCCAATCCGTGAAAACTCCTCACCTCAAATATATTCTTCGGTGATGGCCAATTCTTGATTACCTCCACCTTATCTGGATCCATCCTCAATTTATCTGTAGAAATAACAAACCCCAGATAAATGAGCTCCATATTCATGAATGAGGATTTCTTCATATTTATCAACAACTTCTCTTGTTGTAGACTCTTCATCACTGTAGCCAAATGTTTCAGATGCTCTGCCACTGTTTTACTGAAAATCAGTATGTCATCCAAATACACAATGACAAATTTTTCGATGAACTCCCTTAGGACTTCGTTCATCAATCTCATGAAAGTACTCGACGCATTTGTTAAGACAAATGGCATAACAAGCCATTCATACAACCCTTCATTGGTTTTGAAGGCTATCTTCCACTCGTCACCTTCTCTCATGCGGATTTGATGATAACCGCTTTTCAAATCAATCTTTGAAAAGAATTTTGCTCCACTCAAGAAATCCATTAGATCATCCATCCTTGGCAATGTAAATCTGTACCTGATGGTTATCTTGTTGATCTCCCTAGAGTCAGTACACATCCTCCAGCCTCCGTCTTTTTTCGGACTGAGTACTGTTGGAACAACACACAGACTCAAGCTTTCTCTGACCAAACCTTTGTCCAACAAATCCTGGACTTGTCTTCTGACCTCTTCATTCTCCTGTGGCGGCAATCTGTACGTGGCTTTGTTTGGAAAACTGGCTCTTGGTATGAGATCAATATGATGACTCACACTTCTGATTGGTGGCAACGAACGAGGTATTCGTCCACTACTATGTCAGTGAACTCTTCCAGCAGTTCCTGAATCTCTTCTGGTAAATCATCTACTCTTGTGCTGGTCAAAACAATCCTCGGTTTCCTGACCACAATGAATTGCAGTTCTTCTTTCTTCTTGACCTCAGTAAGAAGTTCCTTCTCACTCATGAGAAGTACAGTATTTCTTACTTCTGGTTTTACCTCCTTATCCTTGATTGGAAGCAACATGTGAGTTCTCCCATTCTTCTCTAGGGTGTATGTGTTCATTCTCCCATTATGAATCACATTCCTGTCATATTGCCATGGTCTACCCAGCAATATATGACAAACATCCATAGGAATAACATCACATAATATCTTATCATTATATCCTCCTATCTTGAATTCAACTAAACACTGTTTAGTGACAGTTACCTGATGTCCTTTTTATAGCCACGAAACTCTGTATGGGCTTGGATGATCAATCGTCTCCAGCTCCATATTTTCTACCATCTCCGTAGAAATGAGATTATCTGTGCTACCACTGTCTACGATGACCTTGTATACCCTATCCTTGGTCTTGCAAGCAATCCAGAAAAGTCTGTTTCTTTGGACTGAACTCTCCACCTCCTTCTCTGGTGTCAAAAGAGATTTTCGCATCATCAACAATCTTCCACCTTCAGCATCCTCTACCTCAACATCCTGCCTCTATGCTTCGGCGATGTGAGTCTCTCCTCCTTCTTTCTTTTTATCTGGACACTCATAAGACTTGTGCCCATTCTTTCCACATGTGAAGCATGTTATTACTCCACCTCTTCCTCTTCCTCTACCTCTGGTACGAGGAAAAATATCATTATCAAAATAATCCCCTCTCTGTTCGGTATGCTACCCTCGCTGTTTAGCATATGGCCCTCATTGTGAGCTTCCACCTCTCTCAGTTCGAGTCTGGGGTTTCTTCCAGTCCTCTTTGGGCTTCTGATTTTTATCCTGGGCAACTAATTTTCCCCTGGGCTGACTTCTGCCTCGGCCTCTTTGACCCTTCTTTCAGCTCATCTTCTCTTCATCTTTTAGAGCCATCTGATAAGCATCTTCCACCATTCAGATGGTTACCATTCTCATCTCATCCTGAATGTCATATCTCAGGCCATTCATGTATCTGGCAACCTTTTCATCATCGCTCTCCCGATGACCTTTCCTAATGTTCAGCTTGCATAATTCTTCAGTGTATTCTTTCACTGTCATCAGCTTCTGTCTCAGGTTCTGCATTCTCCTAAACAGAGTAATTTGATAATCTCTGGGGATGAATTTCGCCTTCATCTTTGCGATCATTATGTCCCAGCTTTTGATCTTCTGCCTGCCTTTGCAGCGTCTGTCAGCTTATAGCTCATCCCACCACAATGTTGCATGTCCTTTCAATCTCGTGACAACATGCTTGACCTTCTTGTCCTCTTCAACATATTCATAGTCAAAGTATGTGTCCAGTGCTCTAATCCAGTCTAGAAGCTCCTCTGCATCCAGATTTCCCTCATAAAATGGAAGGTCCATTTTTGCTCTTGCACCCATTCTTGCAATAGCTCTAATCAAGTGTTCATTTGCTACATCTTTGGCTGCAACTTCTTTCCTTTCATGTTCAACCTCAATTTCACTTTCAGAATCACTAAGATCCCCAGCACTGACTGTGTGCCTCTGTGTTGTCTCCATGTCTTCGAGTCTAGCACGTAGATCATGCATCTCTCTCTCCATGGCTGGATTAGTCATCTGCCTACCTCTTCTTCTCAGCATTTCCCTATCCTCTGGTAGATCGGGTGTTTTCCTGTCCCTTCTCCTCGGCGGCATGGTGAATTCTCCTTTTCCCTGCTATAGAAAGAAAAGAAAATTTTATGAGCTCTGATACCAAACCTGATGCAGCCCTCCCTCAACCTGCGGGTCGGAAGGTTACGTACACAGGATCTTTCCCACTTACACTGGCTCGAAGAGCTCTCGGAATTGGCTCCTCTATTTCCCTTTCGAGAAATCTGCACCCACAATCAACTCATGAAATTCCCCCTTTTACTTCAGAAGATCGGACTTGTCACTTTCGCGAATCGGTGGTCAAGCGTCTTATCTCTCAATCTCCAAAAACCCAAAAACAGTCAACGATGACCCTTTCCTTCCCTATTTCGGATTTCTCCTTATCGCGATTTCGGCGATCATGATTTCGATGATCACGATGTCAAGAAACTCGTTCCCTCAGTCCTGAAACCCGATTTGCCGAAACTCCGATGCGCTCACAAGCTTTGACTTTTCAACAACCCCTCTTTCCGTCGGGACTTTGGACTTCGCGATATCGTGAATCCTAATGAAAATAATTCGGGTCTTTACCCCACGAAACCCCGAAATGGTCAACGGAGTTTGACTCCATGTTGATACTGCGCCACCTGTCCACTCTGCTGCCTTTTGTAGCCCACACAATCCTTTTGTCCCTTCAGGACTTCGCGTTTCGTGATTTTGCGATTCTCGTTGCAAATATTACGGGACTTTCACTCGCGAAAACCCAAAATAGAAGTTCACGGGTAAATCCAACGACTCATGTGGCTTGGATCTACGGCTCTACTCCATCCTGAGCTTAGAACCTTTTAGGAATACTTTCCGTATCTCCCCTGCCCTTCCGCAAGATTTGGCGGCTCACGGGAATTTGTGAATTCTCTATAGAGAATTTTGACCGTCTGTCCTTCCCTTGAGAACTTCTGCACGAACTAAGAAAAGTGTCTCTCTCCATGGAACTCGTCCTCCTGTGGTCGATGTCGCTACACCTTCCTTCAATTTTTCAAGGTGCTTGGCCTCGTACCTTCCTTAAACTCCTTCGAAGATTCAAATCCTTCTGAACTTTCTCAGGACTTCAAGCTTTCAGAAAACCTCCTACTCGCACTCCTTGCGGCGGACTTTCAAGCACTTCCAAGCGTTGAGATCCTTCGACTCTGCACACACCTGCAACAACAATCTCTCAATGCTTTTCTCAAGCCTACGACTTTGAGACTTTACTCAGCCTGCGCACTCCTTGCACAGCTCCTGTGCCTAACTGCACTTCTTTGTGAATGAGAACAAAATCTACCCTATCTGAACTCTCAGAGACAAACCTCTGAATCCTCTGTCAATGCACTCCTTGTGGACAATTCAACTGCACTCCTTGCAGGAACTCTTGCTCAGATGGAGAAACAATTGAAACTCATTTCCCTTACTCTCTCTCTCTCTTTCTGATTTTAGACATTCAACAAGAAATCATTCATACATAGCATAAAAGAAATTGCATGACAAAAAGAGTAAACATTTATGAGCATAACATTCAAAGATGCATACACAAAGAATATTTGAACACCATGAGTCTAAATCAAAACCTTCTTGTATTAATCCAGAACTTTTGTACATGGAATTCGGCTATACAACTCTCTGCTTCTCTTCTATGCTCTCCACACGCTTATGTTACAATACACAATAAGGGTGTCTATATCCCGTTTCCCTCTTGCACTCTAAAACTCTCTAATCTACACATTCATTTCTACCTACTTGCATTAACTACCATAAATGCCTTCTATCTACTAAGGATGAGAGTGGATCCCTCAAGGTCCGTTTACATTTTACAAGTGCGCTCCTTCTTAATTATCTCATTTAAGATTGGCGCAATAACTTCAAAATAATTTCAAAATTTGCGTTGGGCGCTTGTCCAGCTGTCCGTTGTCTCCATGCTGGCTCGCCTGAGATGCTCCTACATCAGATGATCTGCAAACTTCCAATAAAATGTGAAATAAAAGCAACAATGGACTGCATGCAATCAATAATACAACAAAGTTAGTATTAAAAATTGCATACAATGCAAATAGACAAGCAAACAAAGTTATACTTAACCTAGCCAAACAAAAAAAGTTATACATTAGAAATGCTACTTAATAACACAATGACATTAAATCTAAAGCAGTATCACCTTGTATATAGATGAAGCATGTAGAAAAAATCCAACACTCCCAATTACTCCAAAGCGATTTCTTTATTATCAAGTGGGAAGAGGTTGCAGCAACAAAGTTGCTTCAAGCTCTTCAAGAACCAAAACCAGTGAAGAAAGATGAAAATATTGAGAGAGAGAGAGAGAGATGGAGATGGAGAGAATTTGGTAGCATAATAATAATGTGAATAATTGTGAATAATGAGGGAGTTAGAGGTCTCTTAAATAGCATGAGAGGCTAAGGAGACCCCTCTTGGATCTTCAACACTTGTCAAAAATCCAAAGGGAAAGACAACTCGAGGAAAATCAACGATTGAGGGCGTGAGATTTTAGGTTGAGTGAGAAAGGAAAGAAAGGTGAAATGGATGGTGAAATGGCACCATAAAGAAGGCACATTGGTCAAGTAGGAGACACACGCTTCCCTTCAAAGCAAATTCCAATTCAATGTTTGATGTTTCCATGTTTTAAAGAGGAAAAGCGTGAGTTCTAAAGGGAATGCGTGAGGATTAGGAAGGAGTGTGTTGGAACACTCCTAAATGGCATGTGAGAGGTGGAGTAAGGGCGCATATGTGGAAGGAGGGACCCACTTTCCAATTCAAAGGTGAGTTTCCAACTTTCACGTGGGAAGGGGGATGTATTACCCAAATGGGGGCGCAAATCCCAAGGGGGATTTAATTAAATGAGTGGGTAAATGGGTAAGTAAGATTAGGAAATGTTTAGGAAAGGTTAGGTGGGGTACCTCTCATAAATTTTCACTTTACTTCACCTCATTTGATCATTAATTACAAAATTTGACATTTTTCCAATGTCCCGGGTTAGCAATTAAAATTGCTTTTATCTGACTAAGACTCCTAAGTGGACAAAACCCTAACAAAACTTGTCTGACCGAGTTGAAACTTGGTCCAAGGGTGTAGGAGTCACTTTACATTTCTTTTGAGTACAAATAACCCTACTAAAAACCCATGGACCTAAGTTTTACACTTATTATCCAGAATTAATTAATTAATTAATTAATTAATTTAATTCCCAACCTTAGGAAAAATTAATTAATTAAAAAAAGCCTATCTAGTCTCAACTACAAATCATGAAACTTTGTGTGTTGTCTTACATGGTCATTTACATCGTTCCTAAACACTAGCTATACAAGAATGACTTCATTAGAACGCCTTTCACCACTTTGGAGGATTTATTACTAGTGAGAGTGAAAAACTCAAGGGAGATTAATAAGGTTGGTTAAGCCAAATCAACCTCCTAAGGATAAAAAACACTCAGTGAAAGGAACTCCTCTAATGAAGAAATCCTAAGGAAACTGACCTAGCTATGACCCATGCAAACCTATTACAATATTAACCCACGCAGGGGTGTATAAATCTCGCTTACAAAACTATGTGTTGCAGCAAAAATTTCCATGTAGAACCAAAAAGTCTTCGACTTATTTGCATCTGATGATGCACATCTTCATGGTACATGGAGTTGACCCCCTAGTTGAATAGGCGGTCAACACCCCCAAAGTAATAATGACACTACGGGGTCGAGACTCATAAACAACATGACGTTTCCACATATATGGTTGGCCCAAAACAACATCACAGACATCAAGAGGGTCAACATCACACACTACCTCATCCTTGAAGGATTGGATACCATAGGACAAGTGACACTGTTGGATTATAAGGAGATCTCATCCTTGGTGAAGCCACCTAATGTTGTATGGTTGCGGGTGTGGTGTTGTCAACAACCCCAACTATTTGAAAACCTCAGCTGAGATGAGGTTCTTCTGGCAGTCGATATCAACAATGAAATGCAATAGGGTCCCCTTCACCCACATCTATGAATGGAAGAGGCGCTCCCCCTCTTCAAGACCTGCTGGTTCTTCTGGTTGAATTGTTGCAGTCACGACAGTAGCACTGGAGTCTGCGTCGATGATCTGTCTATTTTCAATATTTTTGGATCAGATTCTGAATCAAGGTTTGGCTCATTGTCTTTGACCTTGGCCACCGATGATTGTTTGAGTGACATTCATCAGTGTTTTGTTAGGGGATTTTGTGGAAGTCGTGCCACTTCCCAGTGTCATTCTTTGTCTTTCCTTTACCCTTCTTGGACTTGTTGTCAGGAGGTTGTTGGTTAGGGTCGTCTTTACCATGCTTTGGTTGTTGCGGATTTGCAGACCCAAACTCCCATTTGTTTTGGTGCCTAAATATCTGCTCGATTTTGATAACATGTCGATAGGAAGCTCCCAATGATGAGATGTTTAGGAAATCCATTTTTGTTTGATGTACCTTTGCAGAACCCCATGGTATTTTAGAACCAAATGTCTCTCAGAGTCTTTCATGCCCATCTTGGTGCGCAAGGTATGGAAAGTATTTGTGAACTCTGACATTGTTTGGCTCTTCTCTTATTGCAATGTGGTACATCTCATGTATTGGTCTTCATAGTTATCAATAGGGTAGTATTGTTCCTTGACCACATCCACACAAAAAAATCAAGTGGGTTCGACCCCATACATTCTAGATTCCTTTGTGGAAATTTTATCCTAGTAAGTTTCCCACCAATGTTTGACATGGGGGAGAGCCTTTAGGAGTGCAAAGATGATCTTTTCCCTGTCAAAAAAATTGTGAACAGAGAAATAACCTTCTAGAAGATTTAACCATTTTTCTAAGGCATCTGCATCTGTCTGACCTTCAAATACGGGAATATCAAAATTAACTTATACCTTGAAGGGAGAGGTTCCTCCAAAGTGGTCGTTTTATGAAGATGCGCCTGCTGCTATCGGCAGGCGTTGAAGGATGTGGGAAAAATTCTCCATCATTTCGCCCCTATTTCACATGAGAGCTTGCTCAAGCAACAAGTTAATAGAATATTATGCTCCTTTTTTTTTCTTTTATGCCACCATTGAGGGTTTCTTGTGCGTGAGAGAGCAATTTTCCTCAAAAGAGATAAGCTCGAGACTCAACTTGCTATACTTGGACCTCATCGGGGACATGCACTGAAAAATGATCAAGAGCGGCCTACTCTGATACCACTGATCCTTATTATTTTCGGAACGAAATGAAAGAAGAGATATTACAATGAAATACACATAAAAATTGTCAGAAACAGAGAAATACAACAATAGATGATTTCTATTAATGAAAGAAATATACAGAGACTGTAAAAATACAGAGTGCAAGACTCACTAGAATGGTGGCAGCTTTATCTCGGAGAAGAGATGTGACGACTACGCTCATTTGCAAGAAGATGAGTACAATGAGGATATGAAGGCTTTTTTATGATAAACATGAATGCCAAAACCCTAGACATCTAAAAACCCAACTCTAGGAGATGAACCAACAAAAGTCTTGTGGGTCTCGTTGGGGTAAGTTAGTACATTAACTTCCTAGGGTCGTAACTTTTGCATACGATCTTCGTTTTAGGCATGTGATAGCCCATTGGAAAGGTCTTTTCGAGAAATATGCATTATGTTTTTAAACTCTGACTTCGTCTACAGTTTGATTGTGGCAAGCCAAGAAAACATTGTTTAAGACCCCAAAACGGCCCTAGAAGTATAGAAAGATGTAATGACATGAAAAATTCCAAAACAAGTCACTTGGAATAGGTGGGCGGCCACCAATATCTACCTGGATGTTGTGTAGGGCTTTAGGATAGCCCCGGAAGTGCAGAATCCACAATTAAAAATAAATTTCCTCATTACAGAGAAATGTGTTGAACTGAAAACTGTCAAGATGAGACAGTTGGGATTTGGAACAGGTGGGTGGCCACCAATATTCACCTGGATCACAAATCCTCCCAATATACCTTCTAGTGGTTAGACAATTCAAAGATAGTGTGGGCCCATAACCTGTTAGAAAAATAGGTGTGCTCGTTTCACTATAGAAAATATAGCAATATTTCCACCCAACCTTATGCACAGAGGCCACCCCCAAGCACCTTAACCTTGATAGATAAAATAATTTCAGAAGAAAACCCTAGAACCAATAGCCAACCAAGGTAGCTTACCTCTCTCCAAAGCTAGCATACCAAGCAGAAGGTCCAAAATATAACCAAAGACCAAGTTGCCATTGTTGTAGTTGCAACTCTCCTCTAGACATGCACACCACTTATCCTTATGCAGTTGTCAGAGTGAGTGTGAAAAATGAGCTCTAGCGCCCTCTTATTTATAATCCTCCAAGTGACCTAGTTGGCCGACTTCTACTTCTGGAGGATAATAATTTAATATAAATTATTATCTTGAGTCGACTTGTCTTCTAAGGTTATTTTCTAACCTTATAGGGTTTCTCTTGCTTCTCGGAATATTCTAGTCTCGTCAAAGGTTACACGTAGAGGTTAATACCCCCCGCATCTACCATAATATGAACATCCAGATGGTATCTGAAAGTTCGCAAATCATATTAACCTAAATGAAAGTATTATAAAAATATGTTAATTGCAATAGAACAGGTATATTTTCCACTTTGAAACCTACAAAAAAAGCATGAAATATCCTAGATACACTAACACATAGGGACAAGATTCAACCATTTCATTCCCAATGACAAGCAGGCGGCACAACTACTCACTATTCCCAAAAAAAATCCACTATAAACATATTTATCTAGTTTAGGATGTCTTTGATTTTCCCAAACCTTATTGAATTTCTAGACAATATTGCAGTGGATTAAGATTCAGTCAACTGAGTGCCTACAAAACTAAAACTTGAAATTCCATAGTTTTCAGTGCAATTTTAGACTTTTTTAATGAGGATTTCAAGGAAAAACCATTATCAACCTCTTAGAAAGTCATGATTGTGACAACTGCATTGTGACTCCAACTACCTAAATTTAAAGGGATTACTCAATTAACATCGAACTCAAATTCTATCCCTTGAACATAGCATCCAACCAAACCATTTATCCAGAGAAGCATCGTGTATAAAGGGTTAAGGAGATTTTCAGATTTTCAAACTCAATCAAATCCAAAACCATGACATTGACACCACAAATCAAAAATATTGTTGGGATTCTAACAATGACTCACTCAAACCATTTTCAAACGGTCAAAAAATTTACCTGTTACTATTGAACCCAATCGGATGATCAAAAAGATTCTTGATTCCTTACCACAATATTTCTGATGACAAAGCTAGGTTGACCATTTTTGTGGGTCAAACTTCAAATAACAATGGGAATAATACTAGGTGAATCCATTTGGGTGCAAAAAAACAGTTATATTTTCTGCAATCCTAACCTTGGTTTTTTCAATGCAAAAAATTGGCCTAACAATTTTTATATGTTAAACTTCCAAGAAAAGATGGATAGGTAGTTGACAAATCTACTAAATGCACAAATCCAGTGAATCCTTTGTGATTGATAAACAATAGATCCATTATCAACCCACCTCAGATGTGAAATCCTTAATGTCTTCAAACCAACATCAGTTTATTACTATTCATGCTATATTCATCTCATAAGTAGTGATAACATTGTAGCATGTTGGATTCATGCTATATTCATCTCATAAGTATTCCTAACATTGTAGCATGTTGCTAGTAGTACGCATATACATATATCCTTAACATTGTAGCATATTCCCACCCACTTTTACAAACCATCCTACGTTTAAAGTAACAACATCGCACCATTGGGGTTGATTCACTAGTGAGGTTAATGGAAAATTGAGCTATCCACCAAGGTTCTATTATTGTTGTGGTGTACCCCAACTAAATCACATAGGTTCAGATGAAAGTCACGGACAATTTTGGCATGATAGTTACCCTTAATACCTAGCACCTAAGCTGAAGTAATTATTCTCTATATGTTGTATCCCCTTAGGGAATGTAGCATTTTCAACCAAAAACGTTTTAGTCAGGACACCTAAACAATCCACAAAACATGCAGAAGCATCAAACAGGTACAATATTGAAGAGAGGGAAAGCATTAACACATTGGCCAGGTGATTGCGACATAAAACCTATTTTTCTATTGCCAAAAACTTTACACCCATGTTGTGCCTCATGATTGATCGTTGGGATGGGTTGTGTTGTAAATTGAGATCTCTAGAAAGGAAAACATACATTTGTTAGGCGCTTTTGGTAGGTAGAGGGAAATCAGGCACAAGGGCCTCGCAACTAGAGATGTTGAATCAACAAGAAACGACAATAGAACCCATCTAGATGAATGCTAACACTCTGTAAGCACAATTGCAAAATTCTTAGATTTTGTATTCCTGGTTATGGTTCATATGATATAAACTCTCTTATATACTTTGGGAATTACCCCAAGAAAACTTTAACTTTGGACATTACCCATGTCAGAAAATAAAACTCAATAACCCCAATTGTAACACGATCCGGTTTTAAAAAGCCTCAAAACACAGATATCAAATTCGATCAGATATTTTCAATTATAAATACACACCTGGAGGATGATGGTGCTTGAACAAGCTCTTTTCCATGGCTCGAAATGGGAGCATTATTTCCCTATAATTTCACAAAACTAAAATTCAATGAAACAACCAGAATATTAAGGAGTCGCGCCAAAAATTTTCACAGCACATCAAACATGTTATTTCTTTTTTCAGCACTAGAAGATATCATAAAATAGAAACGGAAAAGAAACCTGAAAATTTATGAAGTCCCCCACCCCCTTCACACCTGAATTTGAAATTCAATTGTCCTATGTATTCAAAGAGCAATAGCAGATGCACACCATGAAGATGCCCAATGCCAAGGAATATGGTGTTTTATAGAATGAAAACAGTAACAGTAAGCCTTTATCACGGGCTTTACTCATGAAAAACAACCCCAACTCGTCACGGAAAACTATTGTTTGTTTCTGTCCCATCCTATCTTCCACCACCACAAGAAAGAGGCCTTCAAAAGACGAACTGTAGTGCACGTGTCCAGTCTAGCATACCCAATAAAATATAAAAAGTTGCAAATAGTAAAATTTTATTTAACTGAAGGTTGTAATGCTCAAACCACACCCTCATTGTGCATTGTGTTTTTTTAATCCAAAAAAGTTGTAATTTCATGATATGATCGAAAAGTAAAAAGTTTAACGACAAGATATAGGTAGAAAAATATTTATAGGAAAAAATAGGAAAAATCAATACTTACAATTAGATGTTTTACATCTATTAAAATAAAAAAATAAGTACAGGTGCCTTTGAATATAAAATTTTTATAAAAAGGTAAATAGTTCAGCATACATAAAATCTCCATCAAGACCAGAGAAATCTATAAATATGACAAAATTCTTCTTTTCATATATTTTTCTTTATAGTATCTTAGTTCAAGCACTAGGAGGTGATAAGGAAAGATCCAACCGTATGAATTTTACTTTCATGCTCTTATCTTAAATAATTACCAACATATATAGGATTTAGGAAAATTAGCATTTATAAGTCTATTTAATAACTTTTGAAAATAATAAAATCTAGTAAATTGGGGGAAAACTCTAACTAGAGACTATACACCACAATCAACTCTTTCAACTCTCGGCTCTGAGAGGGATCAAATTTCTTAAGATGTGATTTTTTTGTTATCATTTAATATGAAGGAACTAATATTTGAGATGTTTTCATGTACATATGTACATAAGTAGTTATTTATTTTTTATTTAATTTTTTTGTTGTCACATAATGTTATGTTATGAGACAACATCTCCCCAATACCGAAGTGTAGAGCACATTGATACTCTTGATACAATTACCTACCTATATAGGAGTTGGGAAAATTAACATCCATAGGCCTATCTTCATAACTTTTGACTATAATAAAATCTATCAAGTTAGGAAATAACTCTAACTAACTCTAACTAGAGACCACACACCACAATCGACTCTTACAACTCTAAGTTATCTTCCAATAAACGTTACCATCATCCAAACTTTAAATTGTCCCTATGTTTTTGCATGTATGCATAGGTTAGTTTCAATCATTATGCATAGGTTACTTGCAATTTTTTCTTTAGTAATCATATATTCTATCCTACTTAAATGAATGAATGGTTATGAATTCTCCAAATCATTATTTTTAAAATGATTTTACTAAATCAAACGTAAGGTGAACAAAAAAATTTAAACACTTTGTTTTTCATGATGAATTCTCCAAATTACTATTTTTAAAAAGATTTTACAGAATACGCAAGGTGAATAATAAAATTTAACTACTTTCTTTTACATGATTTAAAAAAAAAAAATAGAGCTTATTCATACAAGTGTTGGGCCATTAAAATAAGGATTATCTATATATGCATCAAATAACTATGAAAGTTCTAGTAGTGTATGGATTTTGTATTTTGTACTAACTTATACACATATCTCTTCAGATTTTGGTGTGTTGGATATTTTATGATGCATTGGCTATACACAATTCAATTGTGAACGACACCAAAGGTCCTCGTGCTCATCCAAGGGATGGCCCTCAATGTGTAGAAGTATCTTCCTCAAAGTTCCTTTCATTGTTTAGATGCATGTGTTTGGTCATCTCATGTATGTATAGTGTCATACCCATTTGAGAGTTGTAGACATGGTCCTGATTGCGAGCGGAGACATGTAGTTCTCAGCACACATTTTCTCAACTTCGGGTCACATTCCAGGCCCGAGTTTGAATGAAGTGGGATTATGGGTTCAAAAGTAATATTCTCCGTTTCCAAATACAAAATAAACTTTAGATACCCATTTGAGAGTTGTAGACATTTTCTTGATTGTGAGCAGAGAAGTGTAGTTCTGCGTCCACATTTTCTCAACTTCGGGTCACATTCTAGGCCCGAGTTTGATTGAAGAGGGATTATGGGTTGAAAAATAAAATTCTCCAATTCCAAATATGAAATCAACTTTGGATACCCATTTGAGAGTTGTAGACATGGTCTTGATTGTGAGCGGAGACGTGTAGTTCTCGGGCCACATTTTCTCAACTTCGGGTCACATTTTCTCAACTTCAGGTCACATTCTAGGGCCGAGTTTGAACGAAGTGGGATTATGGGTTGAAAAGTAATATTTTTAATTTCCAAATACAAAATCAACTTTGGATACCCATTTGAGAGTTGTAGACATTTTCTTGATTGCGAGCGGAGAAGTGTAGTTCTGTGTCCATATTTTATCAACTTCGGGTCACATTCCAGGCTCGAGTTTGAACGAAGAGGGATTATGGGTTGAAAATTAGAATTCTCCAATTCCAAATATGAAATCAACTTTGGATACCCATTTGAGAGTTGTAGAAGTGGTCTTGATTGCGAGCGGAGACGTGTAGTTCTCGGGCCACATTTTCTCAACTTCGGGTCACATTCTAGGCCCGAGTTTGAACGAAGTGGGATTATGGGTTGAAAAGTAAAATTCTCCATTTCCAAATATGAAATCAACTTTGGATACCCATTTGAGAGTTGTAGACGTGGTATTGATTGTGAGCAGAGACGTGTACTTCTCGGGCCACAATTTCTCAAATTCGGGTCACATTCTAGGCCCGTGTTTGAACGAACTCGGATCATGGGTTTGAAAAGCAAAATTCTTCATTTCCAGATATGAAATCAAGTTTGGATACCCATTTGAGATTTGTAGACATGGTCTTGATTGTGAGCGTAGACGTGTAGTTCTCGGGCCGCATTTTCTCAACTTTGGGTCACATTCTAGGCTCGAGTTTGAACAAAGTGGGATTATGGGTTGAAACTTAAAATTCTTCGCTTACAAATTTGAAATCAACTTTGGAAACCCATTTAAGAGTTGTAGACATGGTCTTGATTGCAAGTGGAGATGTGTAGTTCTCGGGACGCATTATCTAAACATCGGATCACCTTCCAGGCCCGAGTCTGAACAAAGTGGGATTATGGGTTGAAAAGTAAAATTCTTTGTTTCCAAATATGAAATCAACTTTGGATACCCATTTGAGAGTTGTAAACGTGGTCTTGAATTCGAGCGGAGATTTGTAGCTCTTGGGCCGCATTTTCTCAACTTTGGGACACATTCCAAGCTCGAGTTTTAACAAAGTGGGATTATGGTTTGAAAAGTAAAATTCTTCGTTTCCAAATATGAAATCAACTTTCGATACCCATTTGAGAGTTGTAAACGTGGTCTTGATTGTGAGCGGAGACATGTAGTTCTCGGGTCGCATTTTCTCAAATTCGGGTCACATTCCATGCCCAAGTTTGAACGGATTGGGATTATGGGTTGAAAAGTAAAATTCTTCGTTTCCAAATATGAAATCAACTTTGGATACCCATTAGAGCGTTGTAGGCATGGTCTTGATTGCAAGCGATGACGTGTAGTTCTCATGTGGCATTTTCTCAACTTCGGGTCACATTCCAGGCCCGAGTTTGAATGGAGTGGGATTATGGGTTGAAACTTAAAATTCTTCGTTTCCAAATATGAAATAAACATTGGATACCCATTTGGGAGTTGTAGCCGTGGTCGTGATTACGAGCGGAGACGTGTATCTCTTTGGCCGCATTTTCTCAACTTCAGGTCACATTCCAAGCCCGAGTTTGAACAAAGTGGGATATGGTTTGAAAAGTAAAATTATTCGTTTCCATATATAAAATCAACTTTGGATACCCATTTGAGATTTGTAGATGTGGTCTTGATTGCGAGCAGAGATGTGTGGTTATGGGGCCATATTTTCTCTACTTCAGGTCACATTCCAGGCCAACGTTTGAACGAAGTGGGATTATGGGTTGAAATGTAAAATTCTTTGTTTCCAAATATGAAATCAAATTTGGATACCCATTTGATATTTCTAGACGTGGTCTCGATTGGGAGCAGAGACATGTAGTTGTCGTGCCTCATTTTCTCAACTCCGGTTTGAACGAAGGGGGATTATGGGTTGAAAAGTATAGTCCTCCGTTTCCAAATATGAAATCAACTTTGGATACCCATTTGAGAATTGTAGACGTGGTCTTGATTGCGAGCGGAGATGTGTAGTTCTTGGGACGCATTTTCTCAACTTCGGGTCACATTCCAGGCCCAAGTTTGAATGAAATTTGATTATGGGCTGAAAAGTAAAATTCTCCGTTTCCAAATATGAAATCAACTTTGGATACCCTTCTGAGAGTTGTAGATGTGTTCTTGATTGCGAGCGAAGATGTGTAGTTATGGGGCCACATTTTATCAACTTCAGGTCACATTCCAGGCCTGCGTTTGAACAAAGTGGGATTACGGGTGGAAATGTAAAATTCTCTATTTCCAAAAATGAAATCAACTTTAGATACCCATTCGAGAGTTCTAGAAGTGGTCTTGATTGGGACCAGAGACGTGTAGTTCTCGGGCCTCATTTTCTCAACTTCGGGTCACATTTCATGCCCGAGTTTCAACGAAGTGCGATTATGGGTTGAAAAATAAAATCCTTCGTTTCCAAATATGAAATCAACTTTGGATACCCATTTGAGAGTTGTAGACTTGGTCTTGATATCGAGCGGAGACGTGTGGTTCTCGGGACGCATTTTCTCAACTTCGGGTAACATTCCCGACCCAAGTCTGAAAGAAGTGCGATTATGGGTTGAAAAGTAATATTCTTTGTTTCCAAATACAAAATCAACCTTGGATACCCATTTGAGAGTTGTAGACGTGGTCTTGATTGCGAGCGGAGACGTGTAGTTCTCGGGAAACATTTGTCAACTTCGGGTTACATTCCAGGCCCGAGTTTGAGTAAAGTGGGATATGGGTTGAAAATTAAAATTCTTCGTTTCCATATATGAAATCAACTTTGGATACCCATTTGAGAATTGTAGACGTGGTCTTTATTGCGAGCAGAGACGTGTAGTTCTCGGGACGCATTTTCGCAACTTTGGGTCACATTCCAGTACTAAGTTTGAACGAAATTGGATTATGGGGTGAAAAGTAAAATTATTTGTTTCCAGATATGAAATCAACTTTGGTAGACGTGTTCTTGATTGCGAGCGGAGAGGTGCAGTTATTGGGCCGCATTTTCTCAACTTCAGGTCACATTCCAGGCCCGCGTTTGAACAAAGTGGGATTATTGGTTGAAATGTAAAATTATTTGTTTCCAAAAATGAAATCAACTTTATATACCCATTTGAGAGTTCTAGACGTGGTCTTGATTGGGAGCAGAGACGTGTAGTTCTCGGGCCTCATTTTCTCAACTTCGGGTCACATTTTAGGCCAAGTTTGAACGAAGTGGGATTATGGGTCTAAAAGTAAAATCCTTCACTTCCAAATATGAAATCAACTTTGGATACCCATTTAAGAGTTGTAGACATGGTCTTGATTGTGAGCGGAGACGTGTAGTTCTCGGCACACATTTTCTCAACTTCGGGTCACATTCCAGGCCCGAGTTTGAATGAAGTGGGATTATGGGTTGAAAAGTAATATTCTTTGTTTCCAAATACGAAATCAACTTTGGATACCCATTTGAGAGTTGTAGACATTTTCTTGATTGTGAGCAAATAAGTGTAGTTCTGCATCCACATATTCTCAACTTCGGGTCACATTCTAGGCCTGAGTTTGAACGAAGAGGGATTATGGGTTCAAAAGTAAAATTCTCCAATTCCAAATATGAAATAAACTTTGGATACCCATTTGAGAGTTGTAGACATGGTCTTGATTGCGAGCGGAGACGTGTAGTTCTCGAGCCGCATTTTCTCAACTTCGGGTCACATTCTAGGCCCGAGTTTGAACGAAGTGGGATTATGGTTTGAAAAGTAATATTCTTCGTTTCCAAATACAAAATCAACTTTGGATACCCATTTGAGAGTTGTATACATTTTCTTGATTGCGAGCGGAGAAGTGTAGTTCTGCGTCCACATTTTATCAACTTCGGGTCACATTCCAGGCCCGAGTTTGAACGAAGAGGGATTATGGGTTGAAAAGTAAAATTCTCCAATTCCAAATATGAAATAAACTTTGGATACCCATTTGAGAGTTGTAGACGTGGTCTTTATTGCGAGCGGAGACGTGTAGTTCTCAGGCTGCATTTTCTCAACTTCGGGTCACATTCTAGGCCCGAGTTTGAACGAAGTGGGATTATGGGTTGAAAAGTAAAATTCTCCATTTCCAAATATGAAATCAACTTTGGATACCCATTTGAGAGTTGTAGATGTGGTATTGATTGTGAGCGGAGACGTGTACTTCTCGGGCCGCAGTTTCTCAAATTCGGGTCACATTCCAGGCCCGTGTTTGAACGAACTTGGATTATGGGTTGAAAAGAAAAATTCTTCATTACCAGATATGAAATCAAGTTTGGATACCCATTTGAGAGTTGTAGACATGGTCTTGATTGCGAGTGAAGACGTGTATTTTCCAAATATGAAATCATATTTGGATACCCATTTGAGAGTTGTACACTACAGTCTTGATTGCCAGCGAATACGTGTAGTTCTTGGGCCTCTTTTTTCTGAACTTCGTGTCACGTTTTAGGCCCAAGTTTGAACGGAGTGGGATTATGGGTTGAAAAGAAAAACTCTCTGTTTACACATATGAAATCATATTTGGATACTGATTTGAGAGTTGTACACTACGGTCTTGATTGGGAGCTAAGAAGTGTAGTTCTTGGGCCACTTTTTCTAAACTTTGGGTCACGTTCTAGGCCCAAGTTTGAACAGAGTGGGATTATGGGTTGAAAACAAAAAATCTTCATTTCCACATATGAAATCATATTTGGATACCCATTTGAGTGTTGTACACTACATTCTTGATTGCGAGCGAAGACTTGTAGTTCTTGGGACGCTTTTCTCAACTTCGGGTCATGTTCTAAGCCCATGTTTGAACGAATTGGGATTATGGGTGTTAACTCTAAAAAACGCACCGGCATTTTTGAAGGAAAGATGCCTAATCTTGTAGGGAAAAATTTTCTAGCTTCCCTAGCTCCAAATCCAAATCTGATTGCATCATTGGAAAGCTTATGATCTGTAGTTAAAAATCGACTATTTGAATGTGTGAAACAGATATTCTATGGCTGAGAAAATTAATTTTTACCAAAGGCATTTTTTGCTGGAAATTCTGACTTTCG
>JASDQU010101388.1:348043-366227 GCA_032191745.1 Picea mariana
ATGTCACTTATAAGTTGGGTCAAGTACATGAGCATGCACACCTTATTTTTGGGTTTTGATATAATAAAAAAAGAATATTTTATTTTATAATTGTTTGTTTGGGTCATGTTTGAATCCAAAAACCCTCCCATACCGTCAATGCATGTGTGTTGTCCTAACATGTCAAATTTCAGTCAGTACAAGCACAATTTGAAAAACAAATCAACATTGGCACCATTCACATTAATTATTCTATAGGCTTGTTGTTTTTGTGAGTCATGTTTGAGTCCAAAAACCATCCCATATCATTAATGCATGTATCTAGTCTAACCATGTCAAATTTGAATCCATACAAGCACAAATTGAAAAAATTTCAACATTGGCCCCATTCACATTAATTATTTTATAGGTTTGTTGTTTGATTGTCGAATTGTTTGTGCGATTCATGTTTGATTCCAGAAACCATCCCATATTTTCAATGCATGTGTCTATTCTAACCATGCCAAATTTCAGTCCATACAAGCACAAATTGAAAACATTTCAACGTTGGCCCCATTCAAATGTCACTTATATGCACCAGTTTCAAGCACATGAGCAAGCGCGCCTTATTTCTGGGTTATGATAAAATAACCAAAGATTTGATGAAATAATATTTGATCTTGTATATTCGTAGAGGATTCATGAATATTTATATCAAAATTTGATGTCAAATTTATGTATTAATTCATCTAGTCCTTCACATTAATTATTCTATAGGCTTGTTGTTTGATTGTAAAATTGTTTGTGTGAGTGATGTTTGAGTTTGGAAACCCTCCCATACCATCACTACATGTGTCTAGTCTAACCATGTCAAATTTCATTCCATACAAGAAAAAATTGAAAAAAATTCAACGTTGGCCCCATTCACATGTCACTTATAAGCGAGGTCAAGTACATGAGCATGCACACCTTATTTTGGGGTTTTGATAGAATAACCAAAGAATATTTGACTGTTGAATTATTTTTTTGAGTCATGTTTGAGTCCAAAAACCCTCCCATACCATCAATGCATGTGTGTTGTCCTAGCATGTCAAATTTTAGTCCATACAAGCACAAATTAAAAAAATTTCAACATTGGCCCCATTCACATTAATTATTCTATAAGCTTGTTTTCTAATTGTCGAATTGTTTGTGTGAGTCATGTTTGAGTTTGGCCCCATTCATATGTGAAAGTTTCAAGTACATGAGCAGTGTAGGATTACTGAGAGGGGGGGTGAATCAGTAATAGAGAAATTTAATCCTTTTTAACCATATAATGCAAGTGTTATATCAGTGTACCATTATCATCCAATAATTGCAGAGTAAATAAACAATGAACAAATGAGAAATCATACACATACACAGTACACCAGTGTTTTTACGTGGAAACCCAAAGTGGGAGAAAACCAATGAATGTTTTTTATTATATGTCTTGAAGAATTACATTCATTGGAAGCACCAACTTCCTTTGTTTTCCAGTTGCAACTGGAAGGAGGCTCCAACCCCTTAGTTTCTTAGGCTACAACCTGAGGGAAGATCCAACTCCCCAATTCTCTGGTTACAACCAGAAAGAATMTACAACCCCCTAAGTTCTCTAGCTACAACCGGAAGGTAGCTACAACCACCTATCCTTACCCCGTCCAATCGCCCTAAAATATAAATTCCAAATGTAGACAACTTGTCACTGTCATCGAATCAACCACTGCCACTGTCAACCTGTAACAAACTGTACCAATCAACCTACACCAAACAACATGTACCAATAACCTGAACCAACATGTACCATGCATCAACCATGCATCAACCTTGACTCATCAAGATGTACCAACATCATCACCTATACACCTTATGTATGTTCCAACTCATCAACTATACACCTCATGTGTGTGGAAACTCATCAACTACTTGTCTCAACCATGTACCCAACATATACCTCAACCATATACCAAAAACATACACCAATATAACCGTCAAAAGTTATCTAACAATTCATCACTCTATCCATAAACCAAATACTATAAACCCTTACATCAAACCATGTGCCACAACCTCACTGTTATGTAGCCTCAAGATAAACCAACAACTTCAACAACACATCGCAACCAAAAGACCAATACCCATATGCCAAATACAACAATAAAATACCAATTGTATCCCTTAACAAATATGATGTATGCAGCAATACTGAACATCCAATACCATATCAAGAGCTAGACCCTAGATCACAAAACATACCTCAAACAAGATGTGCCATATCTCTCATAAATAGACCCCAACTATGTTGCTACCGCGATTTTTCTGCCACACTTTTTCTGCCGCGATTTTTTTGTCGTACTTTTTTTGTCGCCATTTTTCTACCGTGAATTTTCTGTCGCAGTTTTCCTACCGCACTTTTTATGCCACAATTTTTGTGTCGCACTTTTCTCTATCAGTAATACCTTCCCAAATAACCTTTCACAAAATAGATATTCAATGATATTCAATAGGTTCAAGTGTTATTAAATGAGAGAGCCTTGCCTCTTATTTTTACTTTCATGTAACATCCCACTTTCCTTATTTTAGGGAGTTCTCCATTAACTTTATTATTTAAATAATTTCTTTTGCAAACACTTTGACTATTTTGACCTTTTGGGGCTTCTAGATGACTCATGAGGGTTCTCCAACTTCACATGGCCTTAATTATCTAACCATGAGGAGTTATGTGATGTTCCACATACCACTAGAAATGACATGACATGTATTATCCATTTAGAATCATCTTTCCTGCAAATATATCAAAACATACCATTATCCATAAAAAAAACTTGGGTCCATTACCCAAAACTTTGTGCTATCGAAATTCGCTACCCGACTTTCTTCAAGGGTTGACATCAATGACAACCAACCCAATTAATCAAAAATATCTCACTTTGGCATGGATGGAAACACTCTGATACAATACTGAATTCATTTCATGCAATACTGAAGTCATATCACTCATGCTTCCCCTATGACCATCGCTCCCCCTGGAACCATGCCTCTATGTTCTGCATCTGATAAATATCTCCCCCTTTGTCATCAATGGAAAAGGTATCTTTCCATCCAGGGCTTCTCCCCTTAACTGAACTGTCCTTGGGGATACTCCCCCTGACTGAACTCTTCCTGAAACTAATCTCTCGACCTGAATTGTCCTCTTTATGGTGCTTCCTCGTGTAAATCTAAGAAATATAAGATAAGCATTCAAAAGCATTCATTTTGGAGTAGAAATTACTCTGAGTCTCTGACAAAGATACTCAAAGGCTTCCCGTGGAAACGGTTTTGTAAATATGTCTTCCACTTGTTCTTTTGTGCCCACATATTCAACTCTAATGTTCTTCTCTACAACCTGTTCCTGTAGAAAGTGATACTTTATTGGAATGTGCTTCATCTTGGAGTGCATCACCGGGTTCTTTGAGATACCGATGACACTTATATTATCACAATAGATTGGAATGGGCTCATCATACTCAACCTATATATCTGTCAGAGTTTGTTCCATCCATAGAACCTGTGTACAACATGTTGCTTCTGCAATATACTTTGCCTCGGCTGTAGATAAGGATACTAATGATTGTTTCTTGCTTAACCATGATACTAAACACTCACCCAAGTAGAGCATTTCTCCAATGGTTCTTCGTCGGTCATCAATGCAACCTGCCCAATCTGCATCTGTCTGGGAAATAAGTGATAGATCCTTTATTTTTGGATACCATAATCCAAACTCTTATGTTCTTTTGAGATATCTGAAAATCATCTTCACTACTATTACATGTGATTCCTTTGGTGCTGCTTGAAATCGTGCCACCTCTCCAACTGCCTGCATTACATATGGTTTGGATGTTGTCACATATAGTAAGCTACCAATCATTGACCTGTATTGCCTTTGGTCTGTAGACTTTGAATCATCATCTTTTCTCAACTTGCAATTGGTTTTCATAGGAGTGGTAATTGGTTTGCAATCTTCCATTCCAAACCTCTTTAACATTTCTCTTATATACTTAGTTTAAGAAATAAAAATTCCTTAGTTTCTTTGATGTATTTGAAGACCCATAAAGAAGGATAGTTCTCCAAGTAATGACATTTCAATTTCATTCTGCATATCCTTTGCAAATTTTCTATCTTAACTTGTCATCAGTACTTCCAAAAATAATATCATCAAAATAAACTTCAATTAATAAAATACTATCTTGAGTTACCTTGATGTATAGATGGTTTTCTACACTTCCTTTTCTGAACCCTACCTGCTGTACATATTTATCTTGTCTAGATTACCATGCTTTAGGATCCTGTTTTAGACCATACAAGGACTTCTTCAATTTACACACATAATCTGCATTCTCTGACAACTGAAATCCTTCTGGTTGTTCAATGTAGACTTTTTCTTCAAGTTCCCCATTTAGAAAAGTTGATTTCACGTCCATCTGATACACTTTAATATTCTTGGAGCATGCATAATCTAGGAGCAATCAAATTGCTTCCATTCTGGCAACTGGAGAAAATGTCTCTTCAAAGTCGATTCCTTCAACCTGTGTGTATTCTTTACATACCAATCTAGCTTTGTTCCTTGTAACCTGTCCATCTTGATTCAATTTATTTCTAAATACCCACTTTGTTTCAATCACATTCTTATTCTTTGTTCTTGGAACCAATTCCCAAGTGTCATTCTTCTCTATTTGATCCAATTCTTCATCAATGGTCTTATTCCAAAATTTATCCTTATTGGCCTCTTCAAAAAAATTTGGTTCAATCATAGATGAGAGTGCTAGGTGCATCTGTTCTGGTGAACAGATTCTTCTTCTAGTCTCAACTCTTGCATCTCTGTTTCCGCTAATCCGATCTAAAGGATGATTCTTCTATACTCGTTTTCTAGGTGTCTTTGAAGGCACTTGTTGAACTTTCTCTTCTACTTCTGTCTGATCCTCTTCATCTTCCCCTTCTACTTCTTCTTCATCTTTTGCTTCTTCTTCGTGAAGTTGTTCCATTGATTCATTTTCTTCTTCCTTTAATTCACATCCACCTATTTCATCAATTGTTACATTGATGCTTTCCACAACTTTGTTCAACCTTAAATTGTAACACTTGTATGATTTCCTTGTACTTTAGTAACCAAAAAGTAATCCTTTGTCCACACGAGAGTCAAACTTTCCCATTCTTCCATCTTCTCTTTTGATGTAGCATTTGCTTCCAAATACTCTGAAGTGCTTCACATTTTTTGGACTTCCTTTCCATAGCTCGTAGGGAGTTTTGTTAGTGTTGTTTCTGAGCATTACTCTGTTTTGAATGTGAACCAATGTATGCATTGCATGTGTCCAAAATATATCTGTCAATTTGGAATCTATTAACATTGTTCGATCCATTTCATGTACTATTCTATTCTTTCTTTCAACAACTCCATTCTGTTGAGGTGTCCTAGCAATGGAGAATTTCCTTTTTATTCCATGCCTTCTGCATTAGTCCATAAATTCCTTTGAAGTAAACTCTCATCCATTATCGGATCTCAAACATTTGATTTTTGAATCTATTTCATTTTCAATCATTTCCTTGTAGACCTTAAAGTTTTCAAAAGCTTATGACTTATTCCTGAGAAAGAAAACTGTGGTCATTCATGTATAATCATCAACGAATAACATAAAATATTTCTCACCTTTTAAACCCTTTGTTGTATTTGGTCCAACTAGATCAATATGCACAATTTCTAGTGGTCTTGTCGTTGAATATTCTTTTGATTTAAACATTATCTTTGTTTGATTTCCTTGTTGACAATGCTTGCATAAAGTGTTGGTTGGTTTCGTAATCTGGGGTATTTCTCTAACTGCTTCTTTTTTGTTGACTTTGACAAGGTTATCAAAGTGTATGTGACTCATTCTTCTATGCCATATCCAACTTTCATCTTCTTTTCCTAGACAACACTTTTCATTTCCAATTTCACTTAGTACATATATGTTTCTTGAATTTCTTGCAGTTGTTGCAATCAATTTTCCTGAACTTTCTTTTCTTATCTTGCACTTTTGTGAATCGAAAGTAACTTTATGACCTTGGTCACACATTTGAATCACACTTAGAATATTATGTTTCATATCTTCTACTAGTAGAACATTTTCTTCCTTGGTATTCTTGTTTCCAATTATGGTTGTGCCTTTTCCAATGATTTTAGCTGAATCATCATTTCCGAAGGAGACTGATCCATATCTTTCATTTCTTAATGTAAGAAACATGTATTTATCACCTGTCATCTATTTTGAAAAACCACTGTCAACATACCAACCACATTTATTCTGCTTAGCTTGTAGAGCGAGTGTGCATTCTTCATTGCTATACTAATTCTGCTTTCTTATCCATGTTCTCTTCTGAGGTTCATGTCCATGACTATTGTTGTTATGTTTTGGTTCTCTATGAGGAACTTCCATTATGCAATCTTTGGCCATGTGTCCAAAGTTGTTACACTTGTAGCATTCCACTTCAATGTTTAATGATTCAAACATGTTGTAACTTCTTCTTTGTGTTTCACTAGGCCTTCTTGGATAACCCTTTTGTATATGACTTTCAAAGTTGTTTATGTTTCTGTTGTTAGCTCTGAAATTCATAGCTTTATGTCCAAAATTATTACATGCATAACATAAACCAAAAATATGGTTTGATACTAACGCAGACCCCCAGACCCATGGGTTGGGATCCACACAGGATCTTTTCTTTTCGGCCCCTGAGAGCTCGATTGGATCTTTTATTTCCCTTTCAGAAAATCAACACCCACAACAAACCTTGAGGGAACCCCTCTTTTATTTCAGGATACCGGATTTTACGATTTCATGAATCTCGTGGTAAAGCGCCTTATCTCTTCGACCTATGAAACCCAAAATACTAATACTTGCCTTTCCTGATGTCAATTTCGGCTTTTCACCTTTCGTGAATTCGGAAGTTGCGATGACGTGCAACTCTACTCTCGACCCTTGGAGTCCCGAACTTCTGACTTCCGATTTACCAAAATGAAAATGTTCCGGTCCTCCCTTCCTCTTCATGGTTTCAATATTTCAAACACAGAAAGCGCTTCCACTATGTCCTCGGGGTCCTCGAACCTCTGAACCCTGAAATGCCGAAATTTTGTCCTTTGAAATCCTTTCAGACTTTCGCGTACTGGAAGTTTGATATGCTAAGGATCAAATGCTCTATCACTTCCATCTTCTGGTCTCCGAAGTCCCACAATGCTGAAATGGAATTTCTCCTCCTCTGCTTTCACGACCCTCGATAGAAAGTCTCCTATCCTTCCACATGTTGCCTTCTTCTTGTTCGGGTTTCTGGGTATCGAAAGTTTGGAACTCTCGAACCACCTTATGTCCTCATAATCCCCGATTTTATGAATTTCGATGTTTCGAAACACTTATACTCTTTCCCCAACTCTTTCCACACATGAATGCTTCTATTCACATTTCGGGGGTTTGATCATCCAAGTATTTGGCTTACACTTCATACTTTTGAACCCCAAAATTTTGAAATGATCTAACGTCCCAATAAGTCAAGATCAACGGCCCCTTATCTGCCTTGCAACTCCTGTAGATCCTATAATTATTTCTATTTAGGGAATCCCCCTTATAGAGTCCTGACCTTTCAATCTCTCCCCAAAGAACCTTCTAGCTCAATCAGACCTACAATCCTTTTCCTGAGCCTGGCCTCTGCACGGTGACCAAAACTCCTCTTCTGCTCTTCAACACTTTGAAAGTGTTGACCCTCCTGAGCTTCCTTTCACAAAATCAAGTCTCCTAAAAGAATTTTTCATGCACTCCTTGCGGCACTTCTTCAAATATTCCTAAATATTTGAATCTCTTGACTTTGTGCAACTCTGCAACAACAGTCCTTCAATCTCTCAACCTTAGTCTATGTGTTCTAAGGTCTCGACCAGCCTGCACACACCTTGCACGGCTTCTGTGCTTGTCTTGCACTTCAGTTGAAATGAGAACAACGGTATACCTCCTGAGCTTCCAGAGATAAACTCTGAATTCTGTCAACGCACTCCTTGTGGATGCTTCACTACACTCCTTGCAGGAACTCTTACTCAAGAAGAGAAGCAATTGAAACTCATTCCCTTAATCTCTCTGACTTCAATTACTTAATATGAAATCATACATACATATCATAAAATCAAATGCACAACAGAAAAAGTAAAACAACCATAAGAATAGCACTTACCATGTATACACAGAAAACATTAGAACCCCATGAGTCTGAATCAAAGCTTCATGTATTAATTTCAGAACTTTTGTACATGGATTCTTCTCTACTACTCTCTGTTTCTCCTCTATGCTCATGTTGTTAATCATACAATCCCTCTCGATTGATTCAATAATACAAAGATGAGGGTGTCTATAGTCATTTTCCCTCCAGCTCCTAAAACTGTCTAATCTAGAATTTAAATCTACCTACTTTCATTAACTATGCATAAATGCCTGTACACCTTACAGATGAGAGTGAATCGCTCAAGGTCTATTTAAAATATGGAAGTACACCTTCTTAACTATTTAATTAGTGTCTGTGCATCCAAACTTTCAAAAACATTTTCAACATGTGCCAAAAATTTGATGGCGCTCATCCCTGTTGTCTTCCGCCTCCACGCTTGCTTGTTGTTGACAATGCTCCTGCATCATACTCCCTCTCTTGAAAATTTTCATGGACTCCTTTTCATGAGATATTGTATGGTCTGTCCATGCTTCTAAATTTGTTCTTCATTCTCCCAGATGGCATATTCAACTGGATGTCCCTTCCATTTGAAAAAGTATTCAAAATACTCTTTTCTCCTGGTCTTCTTCTTGACTCTCTTGTCAAGTATACTTTCCATCTGTGGCTTTTCAGCTACAGGAATTTGTTTAGTCCACTGAACCTCTGTCTGTCCATTGTCTTCTTCATCTTTGTAAGGGTGAAAATCTCGTATTCATTTTCCCCAAATTTCCTTATGATATTACATGGTCCAATCTTTTTCATTTTCAGTTTGTTATATGTTCCCCTTGGGAACCTTTCCTTTCTTAGGTGTGCAAGAATCAGATCACCAACTTCAAATTGAAGTT
This sequence comes from Picea mariana, assembly GCA_032191745.1. Classification (NCBI taxonomy): domain Eukaryota; kingdom Viridiplantae; phylum Streptophyta; class Pinopsida; order Pinales; family Pinaceae; genus Picea; species Picea mariana. The sequence goes on from JASDQU010101388.1 coordinate 357,112, forward strand.
CTCTCCTGTGTTGATCTGCTCTGCACTTGTACTCTTGGCTTGAGTTCTGCAATCGCTCCTTCACTTGGCTGTGAAGTTCTTTCATTACCTCTGGAAAATCTTTTGCACTAACACTTCTAGTTTCATTATGTTTTGAATATTTCAATTCAGAAACTCCCCTTGGTTGTATTCCATAAACAATCTGAAATGGAATCTACCCTGTGCTTCTGTTGTGTGAATCATTGTAAGAAAATTCCACCTATGGCAGAATGTGATCCCACTGACTATGGTGTTCAATCACTAGGCTTCTCAATAAATCTCCCAAGCTTCTATTCACAACTTCTGCCTGTCCATCCGTCTAAGGATGATAAGCTGAGCTAAAAGACAAACTTGTCCCCAGCTTCTTCCATACATTCCTCTAGAAATGTCTGATGAACTTGGTGTCTCGATCTGAAACTATACTCCTTGGTAAGTTGTGAAGTCTGACAACTTCTTTGAAAAACAGGTTCGCAATGTGAGTTGCATCGTTGGTTTTCTGACATGGTATAAAATGTGCCATTTTTGAAAATATGTCTACCACCACAAAGATTGAATTGAATCCTCTTTATTTCCTTGGCAACCCTAATATAAAATCCATGCTCACTGCATCCCATGGCCTCTCTGGTATGGGCAATGGCTGATACAACCCTTTGTTCTTCTTTCTTCATTTTGTGTGCAGACAAATTCTACGTCTGTCCACAAATATTTTGACATCTGTCCTCATCCTTGGCCAAAAATATGAGCCATTAAACTTTGAGAATGTTTTTTCATGACCGAAATATCTGGCCAATCCTCCACTATGTTTTTGTTTTAGTAGATTCTCCCTCATGGAGAATTTTGGAATACATAACTAATTTCCCCTAAATAATAATCCATCATGGATCATATATTCGGTCCATTGGCTTCTGTCCCTGAGAATTGGATTCTCATATGCCTCATACGCCTCCTTGAAATCTAGATCATCCTTATACATGTCCTTGAGGTTATCAAAACCCAATCTTTTGACTCTGAACTACTGCATCAGCAAACATTTCCTGCTCAAAGCATCAACAACTTTGTTAGCAGTTCCAGAAATATGTTTAATTACAAAAGTAAAATTATGCATGTATTCAACCCATTTTGCATGCTTCTGGTTCAATTTATCCTGCTGAGTTGCAAATTGTAAGGCATGATTATCACTGTACAAAACGAACTCTTTCGGAACCAAATAGTGCCTCCACTTCTTCAATGCTTGTATGACCACATAAAACTCTTTGTCATATGTGGAGTACTTAACCTTTGTATCATTCAGTTTCTCACTGAAGTATGTGACTGGCCTATCATCTTGGCTCAAGACCGCTCCAATTGCAAATCCACTAGCGTTACATTTGACCTGAAATGTCTTGTTGAAATCTGGCAACACTAAAATTGGTTGTTCAGTAATCTTCCTTTTCAACAAATTAAAACTTTTCTTTGCTTCTTCTTTCCAGCGAAAATATTTATGCCTTTTCTTCACCGTGTCCATCATTGGTGCGCTAATTCCACTTAAATTTATGATAAATTTTCTGTAGAAACTAGCCAATCCATGAAAGCTTCTAAATTCAAATATACTCTTTGGCGATGGCCAATTCTTAATCGCTTCCACTTTGTCTGGATCCATTTTCATCTTATTTGCAGAGATAACAAATCCCAGGTAAATCATCTCTATCCTCATGAATGATGATTTCTTCATATTTATCAGCAACTTCTCTTGCTGTAATATTTTCATCACTGTAGCCAAATGCTTCAAGTGCTCTGTTTCTGTTCTACTGAAAATCAGTATATCGTCAAGATATACAATGACGAACTTTCCCATAAACTCCTTCAAGACTTCATTCATCAACCTCATGAAAGTACTAGGTGCATTTGTTAAGCCAAATGGCATAACACGCCATTCATACAGCCCTTCATTTGTCTTGAATGTTGTCTTCCATTCATCACCTTCTCTCATTCAGATTTGATGATATCCACTTTTCAAATCAATCTTTGAAAAAAAAAATTGCTCCACTCAAGCAATCCATCAAATCATCCATTCTTGGTAATGGAAATCTATATCTGATGGTAATCTTTTTAATTTCCCTTGAGTCTGTACACATCCTCCAGCCTCCATCTTTCTTTGGACTGAGCATTGTTGGAAAAATGCATGGACTCAAGCTTTCTCTAACCAATCCTTTGTCCATTAAATCCTAGACCTGTCTCTTGACCTCTTCATTCTCCTATGGTGTCAATCTGTACGTTGCTCTATTTGGTAAACTAGCTCTAGGTATAAGATCGATGTGATGACTTATACTCCTAATAGGTGGCAATGAATGAGGTAGTTCGTCCACTACTATATCAACAAATTCTTCTAGTTGTTGTTGGATTTCCTCTGGTAAATCATCCACTCTTGTGTTGGTTAAAACAATTCTAGGCTTCCTAACCACAATGAATTGTGTATCTTCTTTCTTCTTAACCTCCTTAAGAAGTTCCTTCCCACTCATGAGAAGTACAATGTTGCTTACCTCTGTTGTCACTTCTTTATCCTTAATTAGAAACAACATGTGAGTTCTTCCATTCTTCTCCAGGGTGTATGTGTTATTTCTCCCATCATGAATCACATTCCTGTCATATTTCCATGGTCTACCCAACAATAGATGACAAACATCCATGGGAATGACATCACATAGTATTTTATCCTTATATCCTCCTATTTTAATCTGAACTAAACATTGTTTAGTGACATTTACCTGATGCCCTTTTTGTAGCCATGAAACTCTGTATGGGCTTGGATGTTCAATAGTCTCCAGCTCCAACTATTCTACCATCTCTATAGAAACAAGATTGTTTGTGCTACCACTATCCATGATGACCTTGCATACCCTGTCTTTGGTTTTGCAAGTAGTCTGAAAAAGTCTGTTCCTTTGGACTGGATTTTCTATCTCCTTCTCTGGAATTAAGAGAACTTTTCTCATCATCAGTGATCTTCCACCTTCAACATCTTCAGCCTCAACATTCCGTCTCTGTGCTTCAGCAATGTGGGTCTCACCTCCTTCTTTCTTCTTATCTGGACATTCATAGGATTTGTGTCCATTCTTTCCACAGGTAAAGAATTTTATTTCGCCACCTCTGCCTCTTCCTCTTCCTCTGGTTCGAGGAAAAGTATTTTTGTATGCATAACGTCCTCTCTGTGATCTTCCACCTCTCTTAGTTTGGGTTTGAGGTTTCTTCCATTCTTCCTTAGGTTTCTAATTTTTGTCTTGGGAAATTGTTTTTCCTCTAGCTTGACTTCTTCCTTGCCCTCTTTGACTTTGCTTTCGACTCAACTTCTCTTCAGCCTTTAGAGCCATATGATAAGCATATTCCACCATTCATATGGTCATCATGCTCATCTCATCTTGGATGTCATATCTCAGAACATTCATATATTTGGCAACCTTTTCATCATCACTTTCGCGATGACCTGCCTTGATGTTTAGTTTGTAGAACTCTTCAGTGTACTCTTTCACTGACATCATCTTCTGTCTCAAATTCTACATCCTCCGAAACAGAGTAATTTGATAATCCTTGGGTATGAATTTTTCCTTCATCTTCGCAACCATTCTATCCCAACTCTTGATTTTCTGCTTGCCTTTGCAGCATCTGTCAGCCTGCAGTTCATCCCACCATAATGTTACATGCCCTTTAAGTCTTGTGACAACATGTTTGATCTTCTTGTCTTCCTCAACATCCTCATAGTCAAAGTATTTATGAAGAGCTCTAATCCAATCTAAAAGCTCGTCAACATCCAGGTTTCCTTCATATACTGGAATGTCCATTTTTTTCTCTAGCACCTATCCTTGCAACAACCCTGAATAGGCATTCTTCTGCTGCATCTTCGGTTGCAACTTCTTCATTTCCAGCTTCATTTTCACTTTCAGATTTGTTGATATCCCCAGCATCAACTGTGCGCCTCTATGTTGTTTCCATGGAATCAAGCCTGGCACATAGTTAACGCAACTCTCTTTCCCTTGCTAGATCAGGTAATTGTCTATCTCTTCTTCTTGGAATTTCCCCTTCCTCTGGTGGGTCAGGTATTTTCCTGTCTCTTCTTCTCGGCGGCATGGCTGTAAAATTCCTCTTTTCCCTGTTACAAAAAGCAAAGAAATTTTTCTATGCTCTGATACCACAAATGACACAAACCGCCAGACCCACGGGTTGGGATCTGCACAGGATCTTTTCTTTTCGGCCCCTGAGAGCTTGATTGGCTCTTTTATTTCCCTTTCGAAAAATCAACACCCACAACAAACCTTGAGGGAACCCCTCTTTTATTTCTGGATACCGGATTTCACGATTTCACGAATCCCGTGGTCGATCACCTTATCTCTTCGACCTATGAAACCCAAAATACTAATACTTACCTTTCCTGATGTCAATTTTGGCTTTTCGGATTTCGTGAATTCGAGAGTTGCGATGACGTGCAACTCTGATTTCGACCCCTGGAGTCCCAAACTTCTGACTTTCGATTTACCAAAATGAAAATGTTCTGGTTCTCCCTTCCTCTTCACAGTTTCAAGATTTCAAACACCGAAAGCGTTTCCACTATTTCCTTGGGGTCCTCGAACCTCTGAACCCCGAAATGCCAAAATTTCGTCCTCTGAAATCCTTTCGGACTTTCATGTACCAGAAGTTTGATATGCTAAGGATTGAATGCTCTATCTCTTCTGTCTTCCGGTCTCCGAAGTCCTGAAATTCCGAAATGGTATTTCTCCTCCTCTTCTTTCACGACCCTCGATAGAAAGTTTCCTGTCCTTCCACGTGTCACCTTCTTCTTGTTCAGGTTTCCGGGTATCAGGAGTTTGGAACTCTCGAACCACCTTATGTCCTCATAATCCCCGATTTTTTGATTCTGATGTTTCAAAACACTTATTCTCTTCCCCCCGCTCTTTCCACACACGAATACTTCTATTCGTTTTTTGAGGGTTTGATCATCCAAGGATTTGGCTTACACTTCGGACTTTCGAACCCCGAAATGCCGAAATGATCTAACGTCCCAATAAGTCAAGATCAACGACCCCTTATCCGCCTTGCAACTCCTGTAGATCCTACAATTCTCTCTATTTAGGGAATCCCCCTTAGAGAGTTCTGACCTTTCAATCTCTCCCCAAAGAACCTTCTAGCTCAATCAGACCTATGATCCTTTTCCTGAGCCTGGCCTCTACATGGTGACCAAAACTCCTCTTCTGCTCTTCAACACTTTGAAAGTGTTGACCCTCCTGAGCTTCCTTTCACAAACTCAAGTCTCCTAAAAGACTTTTGCATGCACTCCTTGCGGCACTTCTTCAAATATTCCTAAATATTTGAATCTCTTGACTTTGTGAAACTCTGCAACAACAATCCTTCAATCTCTCAACCTTAGTCTATGTGTTCTAAGGTCTCGACCAGCCTGCACACACCTTGCATGGATTTTGTGCTTGTCTTGCACTTCAATTGAAATGAGAACAATGGTATCCCTCCTGAGCTTCCAGAGATAAACTCTGAATTCTGTCAACGCACTCATTGCGGACACTTCACTGCACTCGTTGCAGGAACTCTTACTCAAGAAGAGAAACAATTGTAACTCATTCCCCTACTCTCTCTGACTTCAATTACTTAATATGAAATCATACATACATAGCATAAAATAAAATGAACAACAGAAAGAGTAAAAAGACCATAAGCATAGCACTTAGCATGTATACACAGAAAACATTAGAACCCCATGAGTCTGAATCAAAGCTTCATGTATTAATTTCAGAACTTTTGTACATGGATTCTTCTCTGCTACTCTCTGTTTCTCCTCTATGCTCATGTTCTTAATCATACAAACCCTCTCGATTGATTCAATAATACAAAGATGAGGGTGTCTATAGTCGTTTTCCCTCCAGCTCCTAAAACTATTTAATCTAGAATTTAAATCTACCTACTTTCATTAACTATGCATAAATGCCTCTACACCTTACAGATGAGAGTGAATCACTCAATATCTATTTACAATATGGAAGTATGCCTTCTTAACTATTTCATTAGTGTCTGTGCATCCAAACTTTCAAAAATGTTTCAAACATTTTCAACATGTGCCAAAAATGTGATGGCGCTCATCCCTGTTGTCTTCCGCCTCCACGCTTGCTTGTTGCTGACGATGCTCCTACATCAGATACTTGGGATTTGAAGATATTTAGAAAACAGTTTCTCTTTTGAATCATTCTTCTTCCCGAGGCCTATCAATTGGTTTTTTATTATGAAATCTGAATATTCTCGATGGAGGAGTGTCCCTATAATATTCCTTGTAGATTATCCCATTTGATTGTTTCTGCATAACTTTTTGGATATGTTTCTTGCTCTGTTGTTTTGGAGATTGATGCATTTTTCATCTAATTGTATCCAATTCTGGACTTGTCATGATGAGGTTTTTGACTACTGGTAATGTCATCCAAAACTTTTGAGTTGTTCTGCATATTTTTATTTTGAAGATCCTTTCTTAATGGGACAATCTCTGCTTCCAAATTTCCAATGATCCTGTCTCTTTCTTCTAGATTTTCTTTGAGTGCTTCTTCAACTCTTTTATCTTCTTCTATTTGAACCTTCAATTTTTTTTATAATTTGTTCTAGTTCCTAAGTGTCTTCTTTCTTTTCTAGTTCCGCTTGTAGCTTCTTATTTTTCTTCTTTTCTCTTCTTATAACTTCTATGTCACACAACCATTCTTCTCGGTAGTCAACTTCCGCCTCTTCATATTCTTATTCAATGCCTTCTTTGTCAGAGTCTTCTACTACCATCAATAGAACTCTTTATGTCTCACTGTCACTAACTTCACCTTCATCTGATGATGAGATGTCTTGGTGCATAAGCTTTTCTTGGAAACTTTATTTGTGGTTCTTTTGATTTTATATGTTTGTTTTATATTTGAGTAATCTTCATCATTCCTCTTCTTTTTCTTATTAGGACATGTGTTAGCAAAATGACCAATACCATCACAATTAAAAAAAATCAAAGGAAACTTACCTTTATATCTGTCGTTGGTTCCCTTGTTCAATCTTCTAACAAAGTTGGTCATTTCTTCATCATCTTCCGAGATGTCATTGTTGTTGCTATGTTCTTTTCCCTTTTTCTTTCTCTTTTKCTTTGACCTTTGGATGCTTTGAAAGATGCTTCTTTTATATTTGGATTTTYCKGTTYAGTTATCATTTCATGTTTATTGAGTCTAGATCTGCTCTTTCTTCTAGTGTTGATATCTTAGGATCAAATCTCATAGGGAGAGATCTTAGTACCTTTTGAACATTTACAGATTCTTTATTTTCTTCTCCCAATCCTATGATTGCATTTACTGTTTCATCGACTCGTAAGAAGTAAGCTGCAATATTTGCATCTTCTTTCATCTTTAGTTGTTTGAACTGACCTCTGTAAGTTTGAAGCTATGTTGTTTTGACTTTTGAATCTCCTTCATAAATATTTTGAAACTCGTCCCAAATCTCTTTAGCAGATTTACAATGTATAACTTTGGTGTAAAGTGATTCAAAAAGACCATTCAGAAGTGCGTTTGTGGATTTGGAATTATTTTTCCTGAGTTTTATTGCTCTTTCATTTGTCGGCAGAACTGTTGGTTCTTTGTATCTATCTACAACTGATTGCCAAATTTCAAATCCTTGTTCCTGCATATATGTTTTCATCCTTCTGCTCCAAAATGCATACTTTTGTCCATTAAAATATGGTATTCCATTTTTATACATGTTGTTGTTCTCCATGATCTACCTCCCCGTGGAAGATTTTGGAACCCAATAACCAATTCCAAATGATGCTCGAAATACTGACACCTATCATGTGGATCCAAATAAGAAGATTCATCCACATAGTGAAAAAGGGTCGTAGCAGAATCTGGAATGAATAATGCCACTGTAGAATATGCAGACTGAACGCTGGTAACTAGCTCCTGATCTGGGACATTGATGTTCTCTACAGAAGGTGGAGTAGAGTCATCAAATAAAATATGGAAGTGGTTGTCATCCCAGAAATGACAACTATCCATATACCAATCATCACAATTGGCCTCAAAATCGTACCAAGCATATATTTCTTTATTATATTCATCCTTGAGGCCCTCCATAAGAAATATCCCTTGCATTTTATTCAATGAATCTTGAATACTATGAACACTATCATTGAGGCCATGTGTGAGGCTGTCTGTGAGGCCATGTGTGAGGCTGTTTGTGAGGCCATGTGCAAATGCATCCAATCTATCATCCAATTGGGCTTTGAATGATTCAATAATTTCTTTCAAGGTTTGAGACAAAATAGTCATCTGAGCACCCTATGAACTCTTTGGTCCTACAGCCGTCACGAAAAAACTCAAAAAATAGACCCAATAAGTTTCGGCAGAAAATCGCGGTTTTTTCTGGAAAAACCCTAAAAACTGTTGAAGTTCAAATGCTCATAACTTCACTTCCTGGACTCCATTTCAGATGATTTTTTTTTTAAATTGGGTGAAATTGTGAGAGGAACTCATATTTGTAATTTATTTGGGAATATTCGGCCTCCAAATGCTACAGAAATAAAAACAAATCGCGCCACCATCCGCAGAAAAAACCCTGAAAAATTACAGATTTTAAAACCTCAATATCTTGACCTTCCAGACTCCGTTTAGGTCGATTTTTTTTTTAAATTGGGTGTTTTTCTGAGAGGAACTCATATCCACAACCTTTTTCTGAAAAGTTTTCACAAAAATATACTGAAAATGTCTGGAATGTCGCGGCCCTCTTTTTTCTTCTCCGAAAAAAAAATCTGCAAAAATAAAAAATAGTTGCCCACAACTCCGGCCAAGGAAAGTGCTCTGATACCAATTGTTAAGTACCCAATACTGAATACAAAATCACCACAATAGATATAGAGGATCAATATAGAAAAACACCACTTTATTATATCAAAACCCTTGAGGTATGGCAACACCATACAATGGATCCTATTATGGAAGGGATCCTCTCCTGTTCACTTGCCTCTTCAAGGGGGCATCCTCCTATTGAGCTACCACTCCACAATACAATGTTTCTCTTCATGTCTCATTACATTGCTTGAATCCCTTTATATAGTGCTA